>WYDI02020728.1:0-31822 GCA_009867235.2 Psittacus erithacus | reverse complement strand
CTGGAGCTGCAGGGGGATGGACCTCCACAACCGGCCCTCCGCGAGCCTCCTCGTCCCCCCCCGCCCCGCGCCCCGCCGGGCCAACCGCGAGGCGATCCCCCCCCCGCTGCCCCTCAAAAACCCCACGCGGGGCAGCGCCCGCCCCAAACCCAGCCCCACCGGTGAGTGGGGGGATCCCCATGGGAAGTCCCACCGCCCAGACACCCAGTGGGTTACTGTCCCCCCCATCTATGTTGTCCCATAGAGCGCCCTGAGCTGCCCTGGCAGGCATCGGAGCCCCACTTCTCCAGCAGTGGGGGTGCCCTGGATGGCACCGTGGGCCCCCCCAGCTCCCGCAGCCCCACTGAGAGCCGGAGGGCAGCGTACTGGGAGACCCGCTCCGAGACAGAGACCAGCACCCGGCGGGGGCCAGAGCTGAGCCCCACAGCCCCTGATATCCCCCCTGTCAAGTTTGGGTATGGACATTCCCCCATATCCCAGTGTTGGGGTTGGGGAGGGCTCATTACATGGGTTGGCTTCATCCCGTACCAGCCACCCCCCCCATAGGCATGGGGGACATGGAGCAAAAGGGACCTGGAGTCCCCAGGGGAATTGGTGCTCTGGAATGCAGGAGGGGACAAGGGAATTGATGCTTTGGGATGCAGGAGGGGACAAGGGAATTGATGCTTTGGGATGCAGGAGAGGACAAGGGAATTGATGCTTTGGGATGCAGGAGAGGACTAGGTTCTGGGTTGTCCCTAGGGAAGGTGATGCAGGATATTTGGGGTGACACCAAGAGCCCCTATGAGTTATCCATCTCCCTTTTGGGAAGTTGTGGTGGGAATGGGTTTGTTGGAGGGAGGATGGGGCCCATCCCCATCAGCAGCCAGGAGGCTGCAGGGTGGGATCTGGGTCCCATGAGGGGGCTCTGGCCCCATCGAGCCCCTGCAGGAGGGGGATGGCCATCAGAGAGGGGGTGACACAGTCCCCACTGTCCCCAGCAGCTCCGAGAGCACCCGCTCCTACCGGCGCATCAGTGGCATGGGGGGCAAGGCCGTGTCCCCCCCGAGCCCTGCTGAGGACCCCAACGGGAGCAAGGGGCCCCCTGTGCCCATGCCCAGGAGGTTCGCTCCGGTAGGTGCCAACACTATGGGGGGTGCATGTCTCAGAGGGGCTGTGATGGTGGTTGGGGGGATCGCCCTCTGCATGCCCAGACTTTCCCTTTCCCTTCCCCCTTTTCCTTTCCCTTCCCCCTTTTCCCTTTCTCCCTTCCCCGTTTCCCTTTCCCCTTTCCCCCTTCCCCGCTTCCCCATTCCCATTTCCCCCTTCCCCTTTTCCCCCTTCCCATTATCCTTATCCTGGGTGGAAGATGGACACGTCAGGGGTATCACATCTGTGCACCCCCATTGGGGGTGGCTTTGGGGGGTGTCCACGACCCCTTCGCCCCCCTTTTGCAGGCGAAGGGGCGGCAGAAGCGGGTGAAGGCGGTGGCTGACTGCAGGGGGGACAAGGCGCGGGAGCTGACCTTCTCCAAGGGCGAGGTGATCGTGGTGACGCGGGAGGAGGACGAGCAGAGCTGGGTGAGGGTCACCAGGGATGCTGGGGCCCGATCCTGGTCCGTTCCTGCCCCCCAGCTGGAGGAGGTTGAGTGTTCATGGAGGGTGTGGGTAGGTGATGGCCCCATCTGTGATGGAGGAGGTACAGGAGGACTCTCACTGATGGTTCCCCGCAGTTTTGCCTCTCTAAATCTGTCTGGGAATGGGGATATCGGCCCCAGAGCTTCTTCCCCACCCATGATCCTATCATGGAATGGGTTGGGTTGGGAGGGGCCTTAAAGCTCAACCTCCCCTCTGGCAGGATAAAGCCTTTCCCCTGTATCCTATCCCTTGTCCAAAGCCCCTCTCCAGGTTTCCTGGAGCCCCTTCGGGTGCTGGAGCTGCTCTGAGGTATCCCCTTCAGGAGCCTTCTCCTCTCCACGTTTAGTTCTCAGCCCTGTCTCAGAGTTGGGGCTCCCGTGGCCTGACCCCCCCCTCTGCACCCCCCAGGTTGGCTTCATTGAGGGCGATGGATCCCGCACTGGAGTGTTCCCGGCCAGCTTCGTGCACCTCCTGCAGGACTGATGGGTGCCCACAGCCCCTTCACCCTCCTCAGGCAGCTCCCGCTGTCCTCAGCAGAGCTGGGCCCTATCTGCTCCCCTTCCGTTGGGAATACCGTCCATGGCTGGCGGCTGTGGGGAGCTTAAGGGCTGCTGCCTGCCCTGTAGGTAGGGCAGAGACCAGGCACGCTCGCTGCACTGATGGGCTGAGATGGTCCCTTGGTGTCCCCCTGTTCATCCCTGGGGCTTTCTTCTGTCCACATGGATTTGGAGATGGAGGAGCTGCACTGGGTGCCCCTCACCCTTCTCTGCTGGGGAGCCATGGACCCCCCTTCCCAGCTTGGGGGCATTTAGGGATAGGGGGACAGGGCTGGGGAGCAGCTGTGTCTCCCCATCCTTCTTCTCTACCCCAACTGTGAAGCCTTTGGGATGAGCAGGGAATAGCAAAGGGCTTTTATTGGCCTCTCCTTGGGGGGCCGGTGGGCTCTGAGGATGCAGCACAATGCCATTCCCTGCTTTGGGGGGGAGTGTCAGTGGCACCATAGAGCTCCTGGCCCATATCCTGTGCCTGGGGTGGGTGCTGGATCACCGCCTCAGCCCTGGGGGGGCTCTTCAAGGGGATTTTACAGCTGTTTTGGGACCAATGTCCCCCCTGTGCTGGTGCCCTTTGGGAGCCACCTAATGCCGTCCCCCCCCCAACTCATCCCATTCCCATTTTGGGGTCAAATGCGTCATCTCAAACAGTTTTGTTCATGTTTTCTGTCTCTGGTTTCTAATAAAACCATGGGTTTTGTAAGGGCCTGGCTGCACGTTGGGGGGCATAGCCCCTGCCATGGGGCTGGCAGCCCCCACCCCACCTGATGCTGATGCCACCTCCCAGATGGGTACCAGAGTCTCTGTGACCTCCCAGTCCTCATCAGTGATGGGAGCCTGGGGTTTGAGGTGCTGAGCATGGGAGGAGCACTGCTTTGTGTGGGGATGGGTGCACCGGGAGGGGGGGTTTGGGCACTCATGGGTGTCCTGCCTGCATGGGAGCCAGCCTGGGATGCTCGCCTTATGGTTGTGCTGTCTCCATGCGTGCTCCTGGGGGGTTCTGCAGAGCAAAGCCTGGTGCAGGCGTAGCCTCCTCCTTGCCAACACCATAGAGAACCATGGAATGGGTTGGGGTGGAAGGGACCTTAAAGCTTATCCAGTTCCAAGCCCCGTCCATCCTGGCCTTGAGCACTGCCAGGGATGGGGCATCCAAACCTTCTCCGTTCAGCCCATTCCGATGTCTCTCTACCCCCACAGGGAAGAACTTTTTCCTTATACCTAATCTGAATAGAGAGCCATATAGATCACAGGTTATCTGTCATGACTGGAACCAGTTATTACAGCTCCAAAGAGCTTTGGAAGTCTCCTGCCACGTTCCCACTCTCTGGAATGCGACGTTCAGAACAGACCCTCTAAACTGACAGACCCAAATCACTGACTGCTCTGAAAAGGGAGCTCAAGACCCAGGCTCCGACCCTATTCTGCACCTGGGGTCCAATCCAGCACCCCTGGGTGCCCCCCCAGCCTGCGCCTCCCGCCCTCATGTCCCTGCCTGTCATTCCCAGCTATATTTAGCCCTTCCCCGTGTTATTCCGCCTGCCTGGCAGGGTTGATGACTGGCCGGGACAGCCCCACCTCCTTTCTGCTTTCTCTCCCTTCTCCTTCCTCTCTTTTTCCCCTTTCTCCCTGCTGCTTCCCACCCGCTTCCCTCTCCCTTCCCTGCCTGCATCCCCCCATGCTGGCAGTGCCCAGCTCTGCTTTGGGATTGCCCCCCGGAGCCGGGAGCCGGGAGCATGGGCCCTGCTGAGGAGCTGGTCCGGATCGCCAAGAAACTGGATAAGATGGTGGCCAGGAAGAGCACGGTAAGGGTGGCCAAGCCCTTGGCACACACACGTGTATGTTTACATGCATGTGTATATCTGCATGTGTGCACATGCATGTTTGCATGTTACAGCGTGGTGCAGGACAGGGGAGGAAGGGAAAGGGTAAAGGGGGAAGGGTGTTCTTCACCCCCCACTATTGCATGGGCTGAGTGGGTCCAAGGGGTGCTGAGCACCCACCAGCGCCCCGGGGTGCTGCTTGTGCTGCCCCAGCTTCACCACAGTGGGGTTTAGTGTGCCTCCAATCTGGGCTTCTCTCTCCTGCGCCCCACTGCCCGTTGGTATCTGGGGACATAAGGGTATATTGGGGGACGTGTGGGCACGGTTGGGGCCATGCAGGCACATTGGGGGCCATGGGACGCATATGAGGACGTGTGGGCACATCTGGGGCCGTGCAGGCACATATGGGCACACGGGCACATTTGGGGCCGCAGGCACATATGGGTACATATGGGCACACAGAGGCACATATGGGGCCATGCGGGCCCTCTGCGGTGCCAGGGGACTGTGGGTGACAGGTGCTTGGCCACCAGCCCGGCCACCAACACCCAACCGGGGCCGGTGCTGCACCGTGACCCCCCCAGCCCCACAGACACACACGGTTCCTATTGCACAAGCGTGTGCACCGTGCAAAGGAAGGGCACAGGAGGCGGCTCCTGGCCCTGGCGCTGGTGCTGGTGTGCCAGGATCCGGCCCTTTGGGAGCCAGTGGGGGACGGGAGCTGAGCCCGGCCCTTAGAGTTAATATTTGACTGTTCCCTTGGCCTTTACCCCGGCACAGCGCGAGCTCCTGAGCAGAGCCGGCGCCTTGTTGGGATGCCAGCACTTAGAACCCAGTGGGTTCTGCTTCTGCTTCCCCTGGGAATTACCCTGGCGTCATCGCTGTCTTCAGCCCTGCAGCCACTCTGCGCATGGCCCTCCATGGCGAACCTCGGGGGTCTCCCGGCTCTTCCCTCGTGGGCTTCCCCAGGCTTCAGGGGCAGCTCCTGCTTCCCGGCTGGGAGGCGCGACCCCATGCGGCAGGAATTGGCACTGCGGTTTTAATGGGAGCGCGTTGGAGGGGACGGGAGCAGCCGCAGGATGCTGGAGAGGGGGAAAGGGGACGGGCGGCCTCGGTGCAGCCCCTCTTCCTCTCCTGCTCCTCAAGGAGCTCCCATGGCTTCTCCCCACTCTAGGAAGGGGCTCTGGATCTGCTCAAGTCCCTCACCAACTACACCATGACCATCCAGCTGCTCCAGGTGAGGGGCTGGGTTGGGGGGCAGCAGTTGCTGGCAGGGAGGCACCCCATGGAGCTGGGGTTTGTCCCATCCCTCCCATGCTGGGCAGCGCATCCCTGAGGACGCATCCCTGTTGTGTGTCCCCAGACCACGAGGATCGGGGTGGCTGTTAACTCGGTGCGGAAGCACTGCTCGGATGGAGAGGTGGTGGCCTCGGCCAAGATCCTCATCAAGAACTGGAAACGGCTGCTGGGTGAGCCTCCGAGCCCCAGCCCCTTCCCCACATCCATATAGATCCCTGGAGAGGTATTCCAAGGGCTCATTTCTGCTCCAGGATGGAGCAGTGTAAATCAGTGCGTGCCTTCCCAAAGGCTGAGCATCCCCCAGCCTGGGATGCAGCTCCCCAGGTGCCCAGTGCTGCTTTGGGCACTGCTTGTGACACGCAAACCCTGCTTCCAGAGCCCTCCACCACCTCGAAGAAGGAGAAGGACATGGATGGGGAGGAGAAGGAGAAGAAGGAGAAGGGGCTGGATTTCCCCAGCTGCCCCAGTGAAGGGGTGAAGCACCTCAAGAACCCAGTAGAGAAGCACAAGGAGAAGCACAAGGAGAAGTGAGGACTCCTGGGCACTGCTGGGGGGCACCAGCATTGGAGGGGCTGATACAAACCCCTCTGCTCACTCCTTAGCATTGGTTTATCCATCTCTAGAACTATTTATTCCCTGGGCAAGGAGCTCTTCTGACCCTGCCTTGCTCTCTGTGTCCATAGGAAGCCCAGCAAGTCCAGCTCTCGTGCCATCACCCCTCAGGGCCATTCTGCTGATGCCAGCCTGGAGAGGTACGTGCTGAAGGCCGTGCTGATGCTGCCATCCCGGGGGAGGCTCTGCTGGGGAATGGTGGGATTGGGATGCGGTGTGCAATGGGCTCACCAGAGGATCTCTCCCTTCCTTTGGGCTTCTGAAGAAAGGCCAGTGATGGCCGGAGCCCCAGTGCGTCCTCCAAGAAGTCCCCTCTGGACAGCAAGAAGGAGAGGTGGGTGCTTGGGCTGGATGAAGATGGGGTCTGGTCCTCCTCACCTAGTCCCTATCGCCACCTCTGACATGAGGCTTGTCCTGCCAGGAGAGACTCTGCTGACTCAAGGTCCTCCACCTCGGCCACCTCCTCCTCTTCCTCCCCACAGAAGAGGCTGTCAGGGGAGAGGTAAGGAGAGGGCATTCCTGGGGTGCTTTGGGGATCCCCTTTGGGGATGCTTTGACCATAGATGGGTAGAGACGGATGGGAGACCTGACCGGATGGGCACTGGGGCATTCCTCGTGGGGAACAAATCCTCGCTTGGGGAGACTCGCGTTGGTTCCTGAGCACTCGCAGTCATTGTGTGCCCCTCTCTGGTGTCATCCCCCCCTGCCTGCCCCCAGAAGAGCCTCTGTGGGCAACAGCCCTTTGCCAGCTCCCACTGTCTTCCGGAGCAGCTCCAGCGACAGCAAGGAGGAAAGGTAGGAGAGGCCCCATCCCAGTGCCATGGTGCAGGTCCTGGGGGGGCTGCGCCAGGACCCTGGGGTCTGCTTGTCCTCCTCTGCAGAGTCAACAGCAGCAAGGCCAAAGCAGAGACCCCACGGACCCCCAGCAGCCCGTTCTCGCCCAGCCCCTGCCTCCTGGCCCCCTGTTACCTCACAGGGGACTCGGTGCGGGACAAGTGCATTGAGATGCTGACGGCCGCCCTCCGCATGGATGGTGAGTGGGGCTTGGGGTGCTGGAGTCCAATCCGGGCGGTTTCTCCTATGGGGAAGCCCTAAGAGGAGCATCCCTGCAGTAACAAGCAAGGCTCTGCACCCTGGGGCCCAAATCGCACCAGCGCTCAGCCCCAAAATGCAGGCAAAGGAGGTTGGGAGGGTCTTCGGCAAAGGGTTGGATGCGGGGATGGGCTCTTTGTGATGTCTGAGATGGGTTAAAATAGGTTGTTTAGAGATGGGTGCCTGGGACAAGTTGAGAGGGGGAAGTGAGATCTTTCAGGGGGGGTTCTCGGTACATGGGGAGATGGGGCTGGTTTCACATCTCAAAGTCACCCCTTGGCCTCTCTGCCCTTTAGAAGACTACAAGGAGTTTGGTGTGAACTGCGAGAAGATGGCATCGGAGATCGAAGACCATATCCTTTACAGAGGCTGGGGCCACACACTGGGCTCAAGAGTGGTGCTGGGGCCAGGACAGAGGGTGACAGGGACACTGTGGTGGGCTCTGCTGGCCCCGTTGCCTGCAGAGGGAGCCCAGAGCCCTGTTAGAGGATGATGCTGCGCAGAGCATCCTCTGGGCACCTGCACTGGTTCAGTGCATTCCCCCAAACCCCTCTGTTCAGGGATCTGCCTTCATCCCTGGGGGAATAAAACCCACCCCCAGCCAAGGCTTCTTCTTTGACCCTGCTGTGGGTACCCATGTTTCTTGCCAGCCCTGGTTCATCACGGTACCACCTCCATTCACCCGCAGCCCAAGGCTTGGGGGTCTCCTGGCAGCTCCCCAAGACCAGGACCAGCCCCAAGGTGCTTTCCCCTCCTCTTCTCTTTGGTGCAAGCCCAACTGTGGCTGTCAGATGGTGCAAGGCCATGTGGCTGTTTTCCTCCCCACGTCCCAAACCATGCTTCATCCTCCAAAGCCCAAGAGGGAGAAGACCACACCATGTGGTACCCCAGGGAGCATCCCTCCACCTCACACCTTCATTTCCTTGACGCACCCCACATATCTTCCAGGAGCTGAAGAGCACAGACATGAAATATCGCAACCGAGTGCGGAGCAGGATCAGCAACCTGAAGGACCCCAAGAACCCCAGCCTGAGGAGGAACGTGCTGTGCGGGGCTATCCTGCCCAGCCTCATCGCCCGCATGACGGCCGAGGTGGGACACGGGGCTGGATCTCATGGACCACATCCTTGCTGCCTCCCCAGCCTCTGCTCTTGGAGGCTTTGTTGGTGCCCAAAGGCTGGCAGGGTTTGGCTTGGTGATGCTTGTCCCAGCATCTCCCTGTCCCACCTTAGTGCTGGTTGCATCAGGCACAGGGAGGAAGCAGGAGGCACTGCAGCCCCCAGCCCATCGCAGTGTGAAATGCCGCCAGTCACACTTGAGGGTCTCCATTCCTTATGGAAGGATGTTCCCCACATCCAGTTTGTGGGAGTGCAGCTCCCTCCATGGGGAGCCATGAGAACACGCAGGCAGCAGTTTCAGATTGAGGATGAGCTGATCTGAATGGGCATGAGCCCTCCAGCAAATCACAGAGCAGAAGCAGTGCTGATCCTGGAGGGGATGGGGAGGGTGCTGGACCATGATGGCTTGCACCCTGTGCTGGCTGAGCTGCAAGGTCCCAGGCAGCAGCACTGACCTGATGCCGGTGGCAGGAGATGGCCAGCGATGAGCTGAAGGAGCTGCGGAATGCCATGACCCAGGAGGCCATCCGGGAGCACCAGATGGCCAAGACAGGCGGCACCGTCACCGACCTCTTCCAGTGCGGCAAGTGCAAGAAGAAGAACTGCACGTACAACCAGGTGAGCCCTGCGAAGCTCCCAGGGTCCCCGCTGATCCCAGAGGACCCAGTTTATAGAATCACAGCATCCTGGAATGGGTTGGGTTGGAAGGGACCTCAAAGCTCATCCAGTTCCAACTCCCTGCCACGGGCAGGGACACCTTCCACTAGAGCTGCAGAGCTACTCCAGCCCTTGCAGCATCTCCATGGCTTCAACAGCTCCATGTCCCTGTTGCGCTGTTTCCTCAGAGCTGGATCAGGGCTGCAGGGGGTCTCTCTCTGACCACCTCCTGCTCCATCCATCCTAGGTGCAGACACGCAGCGCTGATGAGCCCATGACCACGTTTGTGCTGTGCAACGAGTGTGGGAACCGCTGGAAGGTCTGTGCCAAGCCCTGGTGCCCCAACCCATCCCCATCCCTACGGGGGGGGTGGCAACAGAGCCCACCCCAAATGGTGCCAGGCGGCTGGGTGAGGGCTCACCCTCTGCTTCTCCTGCAGTTCTGCTGATGGTTCCTGGTGATGGGGCTGGAGGGATGTGATGTGAGACAAGGATGCTGTGACAGCCACATCGGGGTGCGGAGGAAGGTGATGCAGAGGCTCCGGTCCCTACACCCCAGCTCCATGTTTCCTTGCACCCCAGGAAGCTGGGCTCTGGCAACAGATGGGTTTGCTTGGGAAGACCATGGTGAACCCAAGTGGTTCATCCCTTTGCTTGGGGTGTGCTGGGAGCCTACTGCCAACAGACACATCCTCAGTAACGGAGACTGGTCTGTTTACAGACAGGAGGGACATTCCCTATGGATGTGGGGTTGTGCCACTGGCCTGGGAAAACAGGAGTGGGAAATGGCCAGGTTTTAACCCGAATACCTTCTTCCTCCACAGTGGGAGGACACAGAGGGAGATGGGGGGGTTGTAGGGTGCTTGGATGCTGGTTGCATGACACCATGCTCCTGTGCTCTATGACACATGAACCGTCCATCCTGGTTTAAGGGCACTAAAAGGAGGAAGAAAGAAGGGATGTGGGGGCAAGAGGAGTGGGGCAAAACCCTCCAGCTAAAGCAATAAAGGTGTGAACTCTCTTTGTGGAGCAGATTGCTTTCTGAAGGGCCTTGGGACCTGTGTCTCCATTCACTCATGGTCCTCCAAGAGCCCCCAGCCAGCTCCAGAACATGGCTTGGATCCACCAGCCTGCAGCTTGGTCTATAACAGTGGCTTGATGCTCATTCACCACCTGCCTGGTGATGAAAGACCTCTACTTAAGGCTGGAGCTGTGCCCTGTATCCCATGGCAGGGCAGAAACTCCACCAGCAGGAGGGTTTTCCAGGGAAAGGAGATGGGAGACACAACCTTTGGCTACAGGAGGTGAGGAATGGAGCCTCGTGGTACCCTGCTCGTCCCTTACCACTGGCAGCCTCAACCAGCAGCATCGAGATGTGATGGGGACATAGGGGAGCTCACAGCACCCATGGGTGACCATGGGTGGGGGATAAGGGTGCTGATTATGGACAGAGAGGAGGAGGATGGAAGAGCTGTTGGATTAAGTGATCATTCATGTTTTACTCTTGGTCTGCACACCCTGCGGCTCCCCTGAGAAATCCCAAAGGAGGAAAAGGACCAGAGAAGGCAAACTGAAGAGCTGGGCGCTCCTGGAGGCTCCTTTGCCATCTATATAAGGGTCCTCCCAGGGAGGATGCTCCAGGTGGGGATGCAGGATCCATCCCTGGGGCACAGCAAGGGGCATACAGCTGTTTCCAGGGGTTGAAAAGGAGTATGGGTGGCCCTTGGAGACTGTTTCTAGGGCTGAGGCTCTGACCTGCTCTATGGGGAGGACGCAGACTGGGACGGTTGATGGCATTTTGGGTCTGGCTCAGATCCTGCTGTCCCCTCCCCAGCCACCAGCCCCATAGGTGCCATGGCTTCAAATAGCAAATGTTGGATCTCCCCGTGCCTGCACAGCCTCTGCGGGCAGGGGGGATCAGCCTGGAGCAATGGCCAGCCCGCCCTGTCCCTCGGGGCACAATCCAGCATGCAGGCACGGGAGCATCCCTGGTTTCCGTTCCAGTCCCAGGGTTCTCCCCCTGTTTCCCAGCCTCCTGCCGCCGCTGCCCTTCTCCCCCGCATTTTTCCAGCCTTGACAAAGAAAAACCCATCACTTTGGCTGCTTCGTTTCCTTGGCAACCCCATTTCCCCATCCACTTGCTCAATGCCTCGCTAAACCCCTTGGTCCCCAAAGCACGGTGGCAGGGATGGAGTGGGATGTTGTGAGTCCTGAGCCCCATCCCAAGAGGGCCAGGGCTCTCCAAGCACTTGGAAAGGGGATGGAGTGGCTGTGAGAATTGTGTTGGAGCCCAGCTGGATCTGGAGCTGATCTTCACACATCCTTCGCTCCCCAGCCCCGGGCAGTGGGACCCCTTCAGCACTAAGGAGCTGCTGGACCCCTCTGAACCCTCTTTGGGGTGGCTCTGTGGCTGCACAGCCCCCCAGGAGGCTGGCAGTGTTTTGGGGGCTACTTCTGGCCCAGGGGAACATCTCCCATTGGGCATTAAACCCAAACTTGAGCTGCGGCATCACCATCTATTGTGTGTCAGGATGGGTGGGAGCATGTCTCTGGGAGCAGGGTTGTGTCTAGGGTGAGGAACTGGGGGGCAGCAGAGGACAGAGGGGTGCAGCATCTACCCCAACATCATAGGAGCCATCCATGCACCCAGCTTTTAGCCTTGTGTGTTCCTGCTTTGTCTCCCTTCACTTCAGGGCTGCTAAAATGTGCATTGGGGGTAAAAATGTGCCTGAAATGCCTTAAAGCTAGAGGATACACAAGGTGTAGAACAGACCCCGGGGTGTACAACAGCCCATCCTGGCGACCTGAGCTCCTGTTTGCAGCCATGCCCCTTCTCTTCCCAAGGGAACTCCACCACTTCTGTAACCAGAAGGACTCAGAGATGTTATCTCCAGTTCCTCGCTCAGTGTTAATGTGTCTTTGCCCTGGCTGGGGCAGATCCCACCCTGCCTGTCCCCATGGGGGAGATCTGTCCTTTGCAAGCTGAGCAATCAATGGAAAGGAATGGAATGCAATGGAATGGAATGCAATGGAATGGAATGCAATGGAATGGAATGGAATAGAATAGTTAGTTGGAAAGGCCCTTAAGATCATAGGTGGTTATCCACCAAGTTCAAGCACTTGCTGCCTTCTCCAGACCTCAAACCCATCTGCTCAGCTTTGCCATTGTCATCATTCCTAGTTTTCTCCTGGGAAAACCACTATGGGGCTGCTCCTGTGGGTCACATCCTCGAGGTGATGCTCAGCATTCCCAGCGTGGGGGACACAGGAAGAGGCCAGCCCTGCTGAGGACTTGAGTCCATTTGTTTTTGTAAGCAGGACAATGCTGCGCTGCAGTTGTTTGGGGTAGGAATGATGCTGAAGGTGCTCAGGGGAGGCCAGGAAACACTCACCATGCCTCCCAATACAGGGATGCATCAGAGCACTGCCGAGCTCAGGGGCCCCAGCAGCTATTCCTCAAAACGCAAAGGGATTTTGGGGTCGAAACCCCCAAAAGCTGAGCAGACCTGGCCCCAGCCTGGGATTTGATGCTAGGTGGAAGCCAGAGCTACAGACAGCCTCTATCTTTTAGGGGCACCACATCTGCTGCATCAGAGCCTTCAAGCACTCAGCTGCTCTGCTGCTGGGTTTTTGAGTTGCCTTTTTGTTTGAATTCCACCCCAAAACTCTGGTTTCCCTGAGCACAAGGTGCTGCCTCTGCTTGGAACTGTATCCCATGGGTACCAGGCGTTGAAGGATGCGGAGGTGCAGTGGTGGGTCCCTAAATACCTGGAAGAGCTGGGTAATCCCAGCAGGACACCCCAGGGACTGAAACCCACACAGATATCACTAAAATAGGGGGAGAAAAAACCTACTGAGGCTCTGAGTGCTGGCTCCAGCTCCAGGCTGGGATGCAAAGGGAGCAATTTCCTTTCTCCTTCATTGTTCTGCACTGATGGGAGTGAATCAGCTGCTTTGGAGTAGCTCTGAACACAATACAGTGATTGCCCAAGCCAGCCCCACCTCCCCGCATGGCTCTTCCCCAACCAAGCTGGAATACTCAGAGCAAAGCCATGGATTTGAGCTGATGGGATATTTGTTGCCAAAATAAGGGGGAAAAGTCATTGATCATCTGCAATGTTTGCAATGTATCCATTGAGTTGTAGGGGTGCAATTCAGTGCCCTAAAGCATCCGCCAACCTTTCCTCCCTGGGCTTTCTGATGCTTAAATGCATCAAATGAGCCTAAAGTGGACCCAAACCTTTGCTTCTAAAGCATGGGAAAGGACAGAATATACTTTTCCTAAAGCAAAAGCCTTGTGCCCTTTGGTTTCCTGGCCAAAGAGGTTTGCTGAGTCTGCAGAGCACTTTGATCTCAGCCTTCCTAAAGCCATAGCACACAGCAGGCTTTGAATAGACAGAGGAGGAAGAACTCAGCAAAGATCCCCCATTAAAAGCAGAAAAACCCCCACCAAAACCAGTGTCTGTTGACGTTCAGCTGGAGCCATCGTGCTCTTCCCTTGCAGGGTCAAGAATGGAGGAGATGCAAGGAAAAACACCCCATGGAACGCTGTCAAATCACTCCTTGTTCCACCCGGACCACACAGATTCCCATCTGCATCAGGAAGGTGACCTAAATACTACGGAGATTATAAGAAATGCCACATTGGCTTTTCCCCTGACACTTCTTGTTCTCCTTGCCCAGGAGCACTCGGCAATTAAGAGCAGCAGCTTAATCTGGAGTGATAAAATGAAGCACCATGTGGCCGGGGAAAGGGCTGGTGAGCAGGAGCCCTTTGCTCTCTGGATTAGCATGGCTTAGGTCAGGCTTGGGTGCGATCAGAGCAGCCAGGGTGGGCTGAGGATGCCCTTGTGCATCCCGCATGGAAATGCTCTTTGTGCATCTGCAACATCCTCAAAGTGTTTTTCCATCCCCTTCCCACCATTCCACCATCTCCCAGCCACACGTGGACCCTGTTTGACGAGCTCCTTAGGCAAAACATGCCCAGGATGGGAGGTTGGGTTGTGCCCTGGCTCTGCCTCACCTCCTTTCTGCAAGGTCCCTGTGTCCTGGGCTCAGGAAGCAGCTGGCACCAAAGGCCACGTCCTCCCAAGAAGCCGCCTTGTCTTTCCAAAGTGAAAGTATAAATAGCTTGTCCTAGAAGGAAGGGGTGACCCAGGAGCGGTGCCACCGCACTACGCACAGTCTGGCAGGGTCAGACACCGTCAGGGAAGCACATTCTCACTGCACTCTGCAGTGCAGGCAGTGAGAGTTTAACCTCAGCGCCACGGGGCTGGGATTGCAGCTAAAGGGGTGACCAAGCTGCTTTGGTCACCCTGAGGAGGGACCCGCTTCAGGTGAGCAAGAACTCAGGGGGAGAGCAAGAACTTGGTGTTGGCGATGTGAATGTCACGCTGCTGTGGTCCTCAGCATCCCTTCGGTCCCTGCATCCCATCTCCATCAGGTTGTTCTGCCCACCAAGGGGCTGTGCTCCCTCTGCCCCACTGTTTTGCAGGTAAAAAGGTGATATTTCCTTCAATGGAATAGGAAAAGCTCCTGGTGACAGGAGATGCAGAGCCCTGGGAGGAATCATGTGCTAATGCCCTTCCATTGCAGCCGTGGTGAGTCATCCAGGCCCTCTGAGGATCCCGGCTGTGCTTGGATACAGAGGAAGGTAGAAGCATAAAGGGAGAGGGAAAATTGCTTCACTCCTAAGATGTCTTGGCTCCAGCAAGGGAGAAAGAGTGCATCCCTTTGCCATCCACCCACAGCTTCATCCCATAGCCTTGGGGATGGAGGTTTGCTGTTGCGTGGACAAGGAGAGATGCTCATTCAGCAGTGAAATGGGAGCACTTAGCCTAGGAACATTTCAAGTCATTAACAGAGCATAATTATTAATTAGTTTTCTTTCCCCTCATCGCTGGTATCTCTTTGTGGGCAGGAGAAGGATGGAAAAAGGCCATTCTGGGATTGGGAAGAGCGTTGGAGCAACGCCACGAGGGTGGTTATGGGCAGATGGTGCCTCCCTTCACTCTTTGCTATGCTGCCCCGGTCACCCATCCATATGGACGTGTGTTTCGCTGCCTTGATGGGGACAGGAGGGTCCACAGGGACTCCTGATCAAGCTTTGTGCCTATCTGTGCTGTGGGAGAGGCATAACCGTGTTTACACAGGACCCAAACAGGGCTGCTTCCGGAACCAGGGAGCGGGCAGGGATTTACACATCAAACACATCCTTCCCCCAACACTGCTGCAGCCAAAACCTTGGGAAGAGGGACCCCTACCTCCGTTTTCAGCCTGTTTTCCTCTCCCCTGTAAATTGGCTCCCATCAGCAGAGCGCTTCCTTCAGCCCAAAGGCCTCCATAGGCATTGGTCAGTCAATATTGCTTCTAAATCCTTGTGTTTGGCTCTCAGCCACTTTGCTGGGCTCGGAGCGGGGATGCTGGCATCTTGTGTTTAGCAAACACATCTCCGTATTTAGCCAGGCAGGCAGAATGGAAGAGCTTTTCCACTCATTAAACCACCGCTTTCAATTCAGCCTCCATTATTCTTCCTTTAACCACCGGCTGGGCTGGGCAGGGCAGCAGCTCCCCAGGGCCAGGCCAGCTGAGACCTGCAGGTTTGCAGCCATGAACGGGCTCTCCAGGAAGAAAACGAGGCCCGAACCTGATAACCAGAGGAGAAACCTGCCCTGTAAATGTCTTCCCAAGGCTGTGGTGTGCTGGAAAGGGACAGGGACGCGGCTCAGAGCTTGGCTCTGGGCTGAGATGGTTCCAGATGGGAGCAGGCAGGGGGATAAAGAGGGGATTCTTGTGCCTTTTGGGTGGTCCTGTCAGCCCACACTCAGGATGGCCAAAGTACCCATTTAGGGGTGCTCACCATCGCCCCAGGGCCTTGGTGGGTGCTCATTCACCAGGCTCTCACAGCACCAAAGGTTTCCTCCAAGACCCGTTACTGATGGGATTCAAGTTGCAGTTTAAGCCATTCCAGCTTGAATGTGCCTGGGTATCTCCTCTTTGCTAGTAAAGACAGAATCACCCCTCCAAACCCCCCCAGCCCAGCCCTCACTGCTATTCCCACTCCTTTCCCCAGTGATGCCTACTTTTCCCTGGACAACACTGCAGCCACAGAAGAGCTGTGCTATCCCCATGGTCTCTGGATGCTCCCAGTGCTGGCCAATGGACCAGGAAGGTGGCAGCAGCTCTGCCCCATGGCTCAGCCACCCAAACCTCCATCCTGCAGCCCAAACACAATTCTGTGCTTTCCCACTCAGAGGAAGTTTCATCTCGTCCTCCATCCCAAAGGAGGAGCATGAACAAGCAGAGGGGAGAACTGGGCTCTGTGCCTGCAGCAAAAGGCACCAAAGGGGAGAAGAGATGGATTGCGCACCAGGATTGGGCACAGAGAGCCACAGGACTGCAACTGGGTCAGCACTGACCTGGATTCACATCATCAAAGACAACAACAGCTTCCTGCCCAGCAGCCCTGAAGCCCTTGGAGGAGGTGAATCCACGTGCCCATCCTTTCCTGGCACTGACTCCATGGTGGATGTGCCAGTGATGGGACATCCATGGCTGTGGGGACTTTGGGGCATGGCAGGAGCATCCTCCCCTGCTCCATAAGCATGGCCTGGGTCTAAGTGACCTCTGTCCTGCTGGTACAGCAAAAGGCACTGGCAAATGAATGAGGCTTGGAGCAGCCTGCTCTAGTGGAAGGTGTCCCTGCCCATAGCAGGAGCTTGGAATTGGATGAGCTTTAAGATCCCTTCCAAACCGGATCATGTTGGGAGTCTATGAAATCCCCTGTTGCTCATGGGAGATGGACAAACGAACCTTATATCCCTGGGAAACCCAGCCATAAACCTCCTCCCTGTCCCTTGGTGGTGCAATGTGTGTCTGTACACACACACACATGGATGGGGACCTTGTTTCTCCAGCATGTCACAACCAGCCCCAGACACCAGGACACATGGTCCTCATGTCCCAGCCTGAAGGAACCTGCTCCCTGCCTGGGAAAATGCATCCCCAGACCCTTTGGGGAGCCCAGGGCTCATATTCACATCGATTCCCTCTACCAGCAGCTCAAAGCTTTCCTTTTCCAGCACAGCTCCAGCTCGGAGCAGCAGCATCCAGCTTTGATGCCCCCCCCCTCCAAGATGGTTCATTTACGGGATGACTCACAAGTTGTTAATGCTCCTGATGGAAAGCAGTGATGCCACCTTTGAGAGCCAGCTGGGAAAGGGAGGGGGGACACATCCAGGCTCACAGCTCCCTGAAATCCAGGGGGATGCTGCCAGTTCCCAATCAATGCTCCATTGCCAGCCAAAGACCAGGAGGCGGTGGTGAAAATACCTAAATAAACAAGCATCAGGACAAAAGAAGGCTCCCTTGGGATCCAGCCCCTAAGGGATGGGGCACGGTGAGACATTTGCTGTTCTGGCCAGGAACAAAGGAAAAGGGTTTTGGAACCCCTCAAACAGGATAATGAGGGATGAAAAGGCAACAGGATGAACCAGCTGGCACGTCCACCCTGTATCTGTAAGGAGCTCGGTCCTGCATGGGACCAGGGAGCTCTGGGCACCATCACCAGCTTAAGTCCAGTGAGGGGACAGTCTCCCTTGTGTCCTGGGGACATGGAGAACGTCTTGGTGGCATCATTCCTGCAGGGAAGGGATGGCTGTAAAGTGCAGAGCAGAGATTTCCCACCCCACCTCCCGCCCCAGCTCCCAGCCCGGCCATCTCCCAGGTATCCTGCCCACAACAGCAAAGAACTGATGCTGCAAACACCCCCTTACCCCCCCTTCTCGCCATTCAGTCATGCATAATGGGGAGGCAGAGAAAAGCCTCATCTAATTTGAGCTCCCTTGAGGGATGGGCTTTGTTCTTTCCTGCAAGGTATGAAAACACGGGGATGTGTTGACGTGGGGAAAGCACAAACCACACACATCAGCCCTTTTCCTCTTCAAGGCTGATTTACCTGGAGCTGTCAGTGGAGGGAAGGGAAAAGATGAGCCCCAGGGAGCTGGGCGGGGGGAGCAGCCTGGACCCACAGCTCGGTGGGTACCGGTGTGGTTGGGCTGCTGCTTGCAGAGCATCTGGTCCATTCTCTTCCTTTCTTGCCAGTCCCAAAGCATCTCAGACCTACAGAAAGCAAAGCAAAATGCAAGGAGAAACTTAAGTGGTCAGAAAGCCTCTGAGCACAACCATGAGGTTAGGACGGGGTGAAGTCCAGGAGGCCTCCTGTAGCACCCATAGGTGCAAACACAGCCCTGCTCTTTTTGCATGTGATTTTCTGGATATCCAGCCTAGATTCCATTTCCTACTTCCCATCTTCCACCAGGAAAATCCCAGCTCCTCTTATGCATCCTGCTCTTCTTAGGCTTTTCCTAAAGTCTAAAAAGTACTTTTAGGAGTTATTTTGGCTCCTCTTGAGCATCTGGGGATGTGGTGCTCCATTGACATTGCTTTTGGGGAGAACGTGGAAAAGCAGGCAAAAGGATGGAGATAAAAGGTGCCTGCATGTGTGATGTGTCTCTTCCTGCAGGTACCAGCCAGGGTGTTAGGAAGGATCATGGACAGGGATGGGATCAGGATGCAGTGCCCATGGTGGCATTTCAGTCAGTGCCCATCCCCACAGGACCGATCACTGATGCCCAGCTCCAGGTCTGAGCAAAATTGGCTTTAAAAGCAAAACTCTGTGCAAGTGAAATACCTGCTTGTGTAGTGTGGGGAGGAAAGGGAGCAAGCAAAACCCAGAGCCATGGAGCCAGTGCTGAGGCCATTATAATGATCAGTTCCAGAGGGAAGAGGGTCTTCCCATGGTGAAATATGCCCTGTGGAGTTTGCAGCCTCTGAGTAAATCATAGCAATACCATGAGCAGCTCCAGCTCTATATCCACCCAGATGGACCCCATGTCAAGGATGAAGTTTCCTCTTTGACAGCCTCAGGATCGCTCTTATCACCTCGGTTTGATTTAACTCCTGTCCTCCTGTTTGGATGCGGTGGGAGCAGCAGCATCCCACTGCCATCCAGGGGGCGGAGGAGAAAATATGAGCTACGTTGATGCCAGAGAGAGCTTCCTAAGAGGAGGAGGAAAGCAGAACTTGACCCACAACAAAGGGGCATGGATAAAATGCAGGGTACAAAGAGAATTTCCTTGCTCTTGAGCAGTGTCAGAGATGGGGCTCAGGACTTGCGGGAGTCATCACTTCACCTCCTGCATGCACTGTCCTCAGGCATGGTTGATGCTTTCCCGTCCAATGTGCCCTCTCTACCTCACTTTCCCCAAGTTCAGCACCTCCGTCCATGAAACAGCAACAACTGGATGGAGAGCAAAGCCCTGTAAAGGTTTCCTATGTATCTGATGCATCCACTGGGTTTATTTTTAACATTCCAGCTGGAAAGAGGGAACTCAAATGCCGGAGCTGAGCCGAGGGGATGCGCTTGCTGAAACCTGCCAGGACGATGAGTCTTTAGTGGATAACCTTTGTTAAAGAGGCACGGGGGGGTCTCTGGCTATGCCAGGAGCCAAGCAAAGGGATGAACCCTCCTCACCCATACTTAAAAGCTGCTTTGCACTTCCCGAGCCGACGTTTCCCTCCCACTGGGAGCGCTGGGCAGCAGGACTGCGTCAGAGATGTGCACAGCAGAGACTCAGTGCCTTGCCCCGGGCCTGAGGAGCTGGTGTCACCTTGGGAAGGTATTTAAAGCCCATGTCCTGGGTGTCACACATGTGCCTCTGCCTTGCCTTGGCTTTGGGAAGCCATCACATGGATGGATGGAAACATCCTCTGGGCAGAGGCTGATGCATCCCATGAGGAGCAAAGCGCAGGACCTGGAGCTGTTACAGCACATCAAAGCCATCTCCGTGCTCCCAGTCCCTGTCTGTCCCCATCCCATGAGCCCTCCAGGAGCATCGCAGCCAAAGCCAAACAGCACAAACCATCGCACGTCATCGCTGCCTCCTTCGGCAGCGGCCCAGGAGCTGTTTAGCATCTGAAACAGCTGATGAATGAAAAGCTGCTAATTCCCTCCCGGGCCTTCTAATGAGGCTCCTGATGAACGGTTTGGATGCTTTGACACTGCAGGAGCTGAGCAGACTGCAAAGCCCAGCTCCACGCTTGACCCGGCTCCATGGTCCCTGTCCCCTGCTCCACCCCTCCACAGCCCAAAGCACCTCAGACTGCAGCAAACCACCCTCCCCAGCCAAGCCCAGCACACGAGGCAAGGAATGAATCCAGCCTCAAAGCAAAGAGGTGATGGAGACACCCCAAATGTGGGAGCCCACATCTGCTGAGTCCCCGAGGATGGGGAGCATCCCCAGCATCCCTCCTTATCCCCCAGCATCCCTCCTTATCCCTCAGCACCCCTCCTTACCCCCCAGCATTGTTCCCCCACTCCCTCTTCAGCATCCCCTCAAACCTCTCACCCCAAAGCAACCTCCGTGTCCCCCCCCGGATCTCCCTCCATCCTTCCAAAGCCCCCCACCAACAGCATCCCTTCAGTTCCCTCCCTCAATCCCTCAATCCATCGAATCCCTCCCAAATGCTCCCAAACTCCCTCAGCATCCCCCCAACCCATCCACACCCCTCAAGTATGTGGGGGGAGAGAAGGAGGCAGAGAAAAGGTGGTGGGAGGGTGGGGGTCAGGGAGAGCCCAGCTTTGCTTTGAGGATAAGAGGGGGGCTCTTTGTACTCCCCTTTCTTCCAGACAAAGAAATCCCAACCCAGCCATAGCACCGAGATCCATCGCACCCCCCCGGGACGCTCGAGGCTGCAGGCAAGGATGGAGGGCACAGGGACAGTGAATAGGGGTGGGGGGGAAAGGAGATAGGGGTGCTAGGGAGGGACAGAGACCGGGATGGTGGGGATGCAGACAGGGACTGGGGAGAGGAAGGCAGGCAGGAACAGTGGGATGAGGACGATAAAGCAAGGATGGCGAGGAGGGCAGGCAGGAACGGGGCGAGGCAAGGATGGGGGGGTGAGAGGTGTAGGTAGGGACCTGTGGGGAAAAAGGCAGGCAGGAACAGTGGGATGAGGGGGATAAAGCAGGGATGGGGGGGACACAGGGATTAGGGCGGAGAAGGCAGGCAGGGATGAGGGAAATAGAGACCAAGGAGGGAGACAAGGACCTGTCGCAGGCACGGGGAGAGAGGGGAGGAAGGCATCAGGCAGGGACGGAGGGGAACAGGTAAGGAGCGGCGAGGGGGGGATAGACGGCAGGAAGCGGGGGGAGCAGGCAGGGGGTGCAGGCAGGGAGGAGGAGGAGGAGGAAGAGACAGGCAGGGGTGGGGGCAGCGCCGGGCACGTGGCTCGGGGGACACGCCGGCTCTATAAAGCGTCCCCGTCCTCCGCGCCGTGCCAGAGGCGGCGGCTGCGGCCGGGAGCGGGACTCGAACCCGCGGCTCTCGGCTGCGGGCCATGGAGCTGCCCACGGCTGCCGGCGCCGCCGGGGGAAACGGCACCGCCTGGGGCCCCCTGCCAGGAGCCAACGACACGGAGACAGCGCAAGCCAAGAACGCCACCTCCATCCTCATCGCCATCGTCATCACCGCGCTCTACTCCGTGGTGTGCGTGGTGGGGCTGCTGGGCAACGTCCTGGTCATGTACGGCATCGTCAGGTGAGAGCCCAGCAGGGTGGGAAAAGGGCGAGTGAGGGGCATGGGGGGCGCGCATGGGGGTGAATGGCGCGCACCTTGGGTGAGATGGGGGTGAATGGTGCCCCTTGGGTGAGATGGGGGTGAATGGTGCCCCTTGGGTGAGATGGGGATGAGCGCGCACCACGGGCAGGAGACAAGGCACAAGTGAGCGTGTCCCGCTGCTGGGCGTGCACCGTGTGTGAGGCAGCAGCAGAAGCGAGCGTGCACCAGGGCTGAGTGTGAGAGCGATAGGAATAAGCGTGCGCCGGGGCTGAGCGTCTCCCACGTGTGGAACAGCGGCAGGAGCGAGAGCGCGCCGGGACTGGGAGCGTGCTGTGACTGAGGCAGCGGCAGAAGCGGCCGTGCGCGGGGTGCTTGGGAGCAGGCAGCGCACGAACGGCACCACCAAGAGCTGCCCCATGCACTGGGAGCCCCCCAAGCCCCGCAGCCAGGCAGAGGGGCTCCGCTGGTGCCTGCCCACTCCGTCACTGGCACCTGAGATGCGCGCAGCATGAATTAACCACCCAGCCCATTGCCGGCTCCGCGGGGAGCTCCTGCAGCCGCTGACTCCCGCTTTTCTCTAACAAAGAGCAGGAGCCCGCATCGCCCAACCCAGCTCGCACCACTGCCAGGCTGCCCCCCGGCCCCCAGCACCCCCTACCGCCTCCAGCAGCGGATTCTGGGGGACCCTGAGCCCCGCTTTGGCTCCATCCAGCTTTGCAGTGACAAATCATGTACCAGTGCAGGACTTTGGCTTGCGGAGACGCCTCTGCTGAGGCTTTCCCTGCACAGGCAGCAGGGGTCTTCTGGGTCTCTGCACCCCACAACAAGCAACAGGACCCCTCAATGCCCCCCTTTTCAATAGGGAGATGCTGCTGTACCCAGCCTAACCCTTGCTCTGGGGTGCAACATTTCCTGACTGCATGAGCAGCCCCTTTGTCCAAGACTGATTGCCCCTGTCTGGGTGAGACGGGTTGACACGGCTGAGGCTGTGGTTAATACATGATGATAAAGCCAAGCCCTGCAGAGCACAGAACCTCCATGGCCTCAGCAGCACCAGAGGCGGGAGCCGTGCTCGCTGTCACACCACTGTCGGCAGTGGGCTTCACAGCACCCACACCAGAGGGGGCCCGGGATTCATGGGGTTAATCTCAATTCCCATCACCCCAGGGCTTGCTATAGCCCCAGCGAGGGCTGAACCCCCTCGTGCTCGTGGCTGGATTTAAGCAACCCCTCAAATGCCCATTTCAAACCATTTCCCCCCCAGCACTTTCAGTCCAGAGCGATGGTCGCAGGAGGTCAGCACAGCCCAGCACTGCCTGCGCATGAAATGGATGTGGTGACTCACCAGGGAGAAGGAAACCAGCCTCAAACATGTCCATGAGGCACGCCAGGCCGCCCAGCAGCCTATTTATAACCATCCAAGAGGGTGGGCAATGGGCATCGGACGGGAGGGGATGGGAGGGGATGGGATGGGATGGGATGGGATGGGATGGGATGGGATGGGGGTGTCACTCACTGCCCCTACCTGACATCAAATGGGATTTGTCATCCACTCTGAGTAGCTTTCAAAGCCAGTACTGGTCTGGAAAAGCAAATGAAGGTGATTCTTGCAGAGGCATCCACCAGCTCTGCTGTCACCGTGAAGGATGAGAGCTCTGAGCCCCCTCCAGCTGGTGCTGCTCTCTGAGGGGGCATTTTAACAGAGAAAGCTTTCATGTGCAAACAACATCTTCCTGACTGAACTCGCTGAGTAACCTAATGGTACCCACGCTTTAGAAAGCCTGGCTCTACAGCATCCACAGATCCCATCGTCAGGGCTTCTAGCCCCCCCCATTTCCCACCCACCAATGATACTGGAATGAAACACATCTCCCAAGGAATGCATAAATGCCCCTGGGACAGGAGGGGCTGCAGGCACACAGAGCCCAGCACGTGCCTCTGGCCCTTATGTGGTTCTGCAGGGGTTTGTTGGCAAGGTTTAGGACAGGAAAGCCGTGTCCATGCAGGGTAAGGCTGTGAAACGGGATCAGCTCGGGTTCAGACCTTGCTGCCAGGGGTGGCCATGGGTGCCTGGGGATGCAGTGCTGAGTTTCCCACAGCAGCACTGCTGCACCCAGCGCTGCTGCAGGGGTTTTCCAAGTGGTTTCAGTCACTTCTTGATTTGACAAGAGGTTTGGAGAGTTCAGAGCTCCCTACCTGGGAGTCCAGACAGAATGTGAGCTGCCCTGAGCTGGCCCCATCCCCTCCAGCCTCATCTCTCCATCAGCGCCTTCCAGATCGTTTTGTTCAAGTGTGTCAGTTCCCAATCAAGGCACTTGTTTAATTGCGATGGGTTTGGCAGCCTGGGGAGCTCCATCAGCTCTGCTGCAGGTGGGAAACCTCTTCTCTGGAGCAGCAGCTTTGTCTGCAGCATTGCAGGAGTCACCAGGACGGATCCCCCCCACTGCGCAGTGGGTTTGACCTGAAGCCTAATCCTGGAAGGGGCTGAATCCTGTCCTGAAACCCCAACTCTGGGGGCTCAATTGTCATCCCCATCACCCCGTCATCCCCATCACCCCAATTATCCCCACCACCCCAGTCATCTTCACCATCCCCATCACCCATCATCCCCATCACCCCAGTCATCTTTACCATCTCCATCACTCCAGTAATCCCCATCACCCCAGTAATCCCCATCACCCCATCATCCCCATCACCCCAGTCATCCCCATTCCTGCTTTCCCCTCACCAGCACAGCCTGGGGAGGGAGATCCAGCCCTGTCCCCCCACTGCTGGCACATCTGTTTGGGGTTGGAGAAGCCAAACATGCCTGGCAGAGCACAGTGTGAATAACTGATGTTTTCTTCACCGTACTCACAAAGCAGAGATCAAAGAAGTGTGAATCTCCCCAAAATGACTGGCTTTTCATCTAGGCGAGGCAAAAGCTGGCAACAAGACCAAAGAGAAGTGAAAATAACACAAAAGAGAAATGAAAACAACACCAGAGAGAAGTGAAAAGGACTTTTCAAGGAAAAGACATTCTTAATTCTTTTTTTAATGCCATATTTCAAATAAAATCAAGTTCAACTCTAATATTTCCACTGTGGGCAAGGGGCTGCCATTTGCAGCCAAGGTGAATGAGAAGGGACCTGGGTGCTTCTCTTCCAGCAAGGAACAGATTTTGCAGCCCCTGGTGCTACCGTCAGTGTAACCCAAAGAGTCTCTGTCCTCTGATGGAGGAAAGGCTAAAATGAAGGGAGTGGATGCTACCACCCAGCCTTGGAGCATCTTTCCTACATTAACCTGCTCTCCTGGTCTCCGGCCAGGGCAGCAGAGCAACAACCATCCGAGATAGGAGCTACTCCCCCCAATTTACTCCATGCACCCCATCACACGATAGGGTTCTTCCATGAGCTGTATCAATTATCCTCTCACCCAGCAACCAAGGGGTTGTCTTCTCTCTGCCTAGGGTCTGGGGATGCTCCAGGCAGGTTTATCCATGCATGGAGATGCTTGTGTTCAAACTGACACTTTTGTTGCTTAATTAGGGTGCATCTAAATGAGCCTGGGGCTGTGGAGGCTGCTCTGAACAAGAACTTGCTGGAAGGGAGCACAAGGGAAGGGTTTGAGCTGCCCCAACCCCAACACCCTGCCCTTTGGGGACCCTCAAAACCCCCCTCAGCGGCAGAGATGTGCATCCACTTCCAACCAGCCACAATGTTCAGAGCATCACCTTGAACAGGGCTGGCTGCTCTGAGGACACAGACCCATGCCCACCAGCCCTGGTCCTCACCAAAACTGCCTCATCCCTTCAGGAGGGGTTTTGGCACTCAGGACTGGGTGTTCCTCTTACCATGATGTGACAGGGAGCAGAAGCAGCACGATCCATGCCATGGCCAAGGCAGGCAGGCTTCTCTAAAGGCTCTGGAGCAATAGCCTGGCTAATTGAGCTGTTTCCAGATGGCCTCTTTCCGGGTGTAATCCATCCAATTTCTGCAAGACAAATCAAAGGGAAGCAAGGGAGAGAATCAGGATTTACTGCCTGGAAAATCAGATAAAGGATATTTTGGGAGGTAAAGGACATTGTGCAACTCCGGCACGGAGATGGGGGGAATTGATGTCGCTGGAGAAGTGATTTCTCTGAAATGAATTCAGATTGCCTTTAAATAAAGGCAATGAGCGTTGGACGGGGCTTGGAGCAAGCTGCTGTAGTGGAAGGCGTCCCTGCCTGTGGCAGGGGGTTAGAACTGGGTGAGCTTTAAGGTCCCTTCCAACCCAAACCATCCATGAGCATATCGGTGCTGCGGAAGGGCACATCACCACCTCACTAAGGGTTATGGCACCTTGAAAGCAGCCAACAAAGCCAGGCTGTGCCCGCTGCTCATCACACTGAGTGTGCACACACATCCTTGGGCACGGTGATCCCACCCTGACCACCCCTTTCTGCCACCCCCAGGTACACCAAGATGAAGACAGCCACCAACATCTACATCTTCAACCTGGCCCTGGCAGACGCGCTGGCCACCAGCACCCTGCCCTTCCAGAGCGCCAAGTACCTGATGGAGACCTGGCCCTTTGGGAAGCTGCTCTGCAAAGTCGTGCTCTCCATTGACTACTACAACATGTTCACCAGCATCTTCACCCTCACCATGATGAGTGTGGACCGCTACGTCGCCGTGTGCCACCCGGTCAAGGCCTTGGATTTCCGCACGCCAGCCAAGGCCAAGATCATCAATGTCTGCATCTGGGTGCTCTCTTCCCTCATCGGGGTGCCCATCATGGTCATGGCTGTCACCAAATCAAAAGGCAAGTGGCTTCCGGGCAAGGTCCCCTCTTGTCCCATGTATCCATCCCAGACATGACCTATCAAACCCCAGCCACCTGGTCTTGTAGCAGGTTTGAGCTTAGCGGTGGACACCCCTTCATGGGACCACAAGCCATGGAAATTGGCATGGTTTTATTGTCCGTCTTAGCTGTAGAGGCTGGAAACTGCCCCAGAAAGTGTCCTACCCCTTCCCCATCTCCAGTGCAATCAGCATCTCTCCCCAGCTCCTGCAGTGCAAATCAGGTGCCTAAACCCACCCCCAGTGTTACTGCAAAGTCCTCAGCCTGGCCCACACTAAGACCCTGTGCGAAGACACCAGGGGTTAGGAAAGACACCAGGGGTTGGGAAAGACGCCTTTGGCTGCTAGGAAAGCTCTGGGCAGACATGTTCCAGTGGAAGGTACGATGGGGACATGTCCACCACGGGGGCTGGGAGAAGGCAGTTTGGGGATGGCCCAGGAAACCCTGCAGGGAACCAGTCCCTGGGTCACTGCACCCACTACATCCCCTTGGCACCAAGGTCCTGAGTATCTCTGCAGGTGTATGACAAGCATGGACAATGCTCAGCCATGACTGAGCAGAAAGCAGACCAGACACTCCACTGGTTCCTTCTTTGATCATTCTGTCCTCCACAGACGGAAAGGTGCTGTGCACGCTCCAGTTTCCCGATCCTCCCATCTACTGGGACACCGTGACCAAGATCTGCGTCTTCATCTTTGCCTTCATGGTCCCCATCTTGGTCATCACCATCTGCTATGGGCTGATGATCCTCCGCCTGAAGAGCGTCCGCCTCCTTTCGGGCTCCAAGGAGAAGGACCGCAACCTGCGGCGCATCACGCGCATGGTGCTGGTGGTGGTGGCAGCCTTCATCATCTGCTGGACGCCCATCCACATCTTTGTCATGGTCTGGACGCTGGTGGACATCGATAAGAAGAATCCCTACGTGGTGGCCAGCCTGCACTTCTGCATCGCCCTGGGTTACACCAACAGCAGCCTCAACCCCGTCCTTTATGCTTTCCTGGATGAGAACTTCAAGAGGTGTTTCCGGGAGTTCTGCCTGCCTTTCCGAGCCCGGCTGGACCAGAACAGCTTCTCGCGGGCCAGGAACACCACGCGGGAGCGCGTCTCCACCTGCACCCCTTCGGAAGCCCGCAACAAGCCGGCATGACTAGACGTGGGCAGCCTCCAGCGGGGCTGCCGGGGCCATGGCGGGGATGACCTGCGCTCAGAAGTCACCCAGGTCACCACCACGGAGCTGTAGCAGAGTGGTGGCCCGGGCCCTGCCGCTGGGGTTGTGCTCACACTGAGGGCGAGTGACTGGAAAGGCTTTTTCCATCCTGGAGAAGCAGGGATGGGGGAGCCAGGACTCACCGAGCAATGGAGAGCACCAACAGGAGGCACAGCTGCTCCCACCGCTGCCAGGGACAATGTGCCAGCCCCATACACACAAGGGTCCAACGCACGGCCCAAGCATTGGGACACCATGACTGAATGCCCATGAGTTTCTTCTCCTGCATGGCCCACGATGGCACCACAGCCCATGGCAAGAGCGGAAAGGCTCCCATGGCTGAAGGGGACTGTGCCTGGGGGGTGATGCCACATCATGAGGCCTCGCTCCATCCCCCTGGGTCCAAAACCGAGCCAGAGACATGAGGAGAAAATGATGCCACTTCAGAGACCCTTATCAAAGAGCTCCACATCCATAGGGAAACCATTACTGGAGTTCCCCACGCTGGGACTGTCACTGGAGGACAACTTTGTACTCTTAATTAATTACTCTTAATTACAGTGAGTAATAATAATGCTCACTGTATTATTTAGAGACCTCTGACTGCAGCCAGGGCGGCCCTAGACACAGATGTGATGCTGGGAATATGGATAAGGGCAGGGCATAAAGCAGGGCACATCTTGGCTGATGCCAAATTCCCCATGCCCAGCATCCATGTGGATGACAGGGAACTGCTCCTCACCCATCTGCCTCCAAAGACGTTAAGGCTGAGAAAGATCCCATGAAGGGAGCAAGCTGGGGGGACGTGAGGAGTGCTAAAGGAATGAGGAAGGACTAACAGGACTCCTCTGCCCGTTGGGTGAGGGATGGACAACAGCACTGCCCGGGTCCCCTTTAGCTGAGCCAGAAAGGACAGGATGTAAAAGATGGGGGGAAGCAGCACCACCATCATTCCATAATGCCCCAGTAGGGACAGAGGTCATGGAAGCACTGAGGAAGGACCCACAGCCCGCAGGAGGCAGAGGTTTAAGGGGTTTATGCTCAGCACTTCCCTGGATGGAAGAGACAAAGCAGGAACTGGGGGAAAACCCACAGAGCTGAGCTCCAGCTCCATGAGGAGAGAGCCGAAGGTGTCCAGGACGTGGAGCCCACCCTTCAGCTCTCCGCTTGCACCTGGAGGCAAACCCCTGAGCAGCATGAAGCTGCGTCACAGCTGTGTATCTCCATTTAAATCCCTAATTCCTATGATTCTAATTCTTGATGTGATGGCCCCAAATCATTGATTTAACCCCCCTCAGTGGCCCCTGGAAATACGAACCCTAAATCAAGGCTGGGAAAGCAATGTTTGCAACCACAGCATCAGAGGTGCTGAGAGACACTGGGGGCCAGAGAGAGGTGAACTCCATCATCCATGGATAGGGCATCTCCCTCCGTGCTGCAGCTTGGAGGGCACGCTGTATGCTTGTGTACATATATACCTGTATATCTCTACCTATAGCTGTCTGAACTGAAGCGATGCCAGGTCACCCCTGTGTGTGATGGAGCCTGGGATCTGTCAGGTCCCCAGCGCAGCTGGGACCTCCCTAAGTGCTTCAGCCAATATTTCCAGCTCCAGCCCTTGTGATTTTGGGCTTTCGGTGTCATTTCTGTCCAGGAACTGTGCTTTCTACAGCAAGAAATCAATAAAATCAGAGCTAGCAAGCGCTTTCCAGCACTCCTTTGACCCTGGGGCACTGGAAATGGGCAGGGCCCACCTCAGGGCGGTGTTTTGGGGAGTGATGGCAGAGGAGCTACCTCTCGATTCATGGTTTGGATTGGGAAAACGCAGCTCCAGGAGAGCCGGAGCCCCTCAAGCCAAGGTTATTTTGCAAGCCCCAGTATCCGCAAGCCTTTGTACCACCCCGCTGCCATTGGAGGGGC
Organism: Psittacus erithacus; assembly: GCA_009867235.2. Classification (NCBI taxonomy): domain Eukaryota; kingdom Metazoa; phylum Chordata; class Aves; order Psittaciformes; family Psittacidae; genus Psittacus; species Psittacus erithacus. Next base: position 2,487 of record WYDI02020728.1, on the reverse strand, counting down.
CATGCAGTTGTAATCCCATGGCCCAGCAGCTCCAGCTGTGGCTCAGATGACGTTTGTAGTGAGGGTTAGTGAGGATGCAGCAGGATTGGTGCTGGAGCCGGTAACGCTGCGCCTCATTCACAACACTATGGGAGTTTAAGGTATTTATTCTGTGCTAAGCTACAGGCAGGGACCATCCTCACAGCCTAATAACACGTTTGCTCTTACAGCAAGCGTTCTTTTCCTTCTTTCTCCAATGAACCCACCCAGTCCTGCGCCCGAACATCCCAGGCTCCATCCCTACACTGTGATGGACTCGGAAGCTGCGTGTTTCTTTGTCTGCGCGCAGGTTCAGGCTCACTCTGTAATTGCATTATTATGCACATGGAAATGAAGGAAGCTGGCTTGCCTGGTGAGAGCTCCCAGCAGCCGGGGCTGGATTCAGGCTCTCAGGGCTGAAGAGCTGCTGCTTGGCTTAGAGCTCCTCACAGGAAAGCAAAAACCCAGCACCAGCAATCATTTCTAGGCCTTTTCTTCCCTCCTTTCATAGTCCTACATTCTGCCAAACGGGACGGGAGAACATGCAGAGGCAGGGGGTTGGTGTCCCAAGGATCCTGCTCCCCAAGAGATGTCCTCAGAAGTTTTCCCTATTTTTGGCCTTTTGGAATATACTGGCTCAGATTCCCAGGCTTAATGACAGGTATTCGGATGGGGCTTGGAGCAAGCTGCTCTAGTGGAAGGTGTCCCTGCTCATGGCAGGGGTTGGAGCTGGACGAGCTTTAAGGTCCCTTCAACCGAAACCAGGCTGGGATTTTACAGCTATCAACTGAGCATCCCCCAAACCCTCTGGAAGATGCAATTCCCTCCCGGCAGATCCCACAGGAGCACTGCCGAGGTAGATTTTCTTTGCATCCCCACTCCCACCACACAAAAAGCTTTCATTCCAGAGACAACAGAGCCTCCCAGCACCAGGGCTCATCCTCTGTAGATACTAAAAGCCCCAAATCCCACATTCCCATCCTTTGTTTGTAAATTAAAAGCCTTTTAGGCACTTCCAATAGCAACAGATGGGGACCAGGAATGCGGGATTGGAGCCACTGATCAAAGACCTCCCTGGCAATGACAAAGGGTCTGGTGATGGAGAACCTCAGCTGTGCACCAGGGTCCCCCACCAACCCCACCACAGGACCCCAATCCCTGTTCCGCACCCCCAAAACGCCCCCACCTCACTCTGCTGGTGCAAGACCCCGTTAATGAGACACTTCCCTTTCCTCAATTAAGCTGTTTTCCTTCAGCCACCCTCTCCCCGCTGTGTGGGGGCTCATCCTTCCCCCAATTCCCAGCAACTTCCCATTGAAGTGTCACTCCAGCTCCAAGACAATGACAGCTGATTCATCAGCTCTGAATAGTTTCAACCCTATTGTTCTCCCCAGCCCTTTTTTCCTCTTCTTCCTTGAAAATACCAGCTCCCAAGGGGATGTTTCCTCCTTCCCAGGGGCAGCCCCTCCAGGATGGGTGGATGGGAACGATGCCTGCAGGAGATGGACAAGGGACCTGCATCAGCTCCTGGTAGGGTCCAGCACTGGGGTGACCACGCAGGATGGTACCACCAGCTCCAGCCATCCTTACTGCCCACGCCTGGGGGATGGATGCAAAAGGGGATGGGGAGCAGTGGGAGCACTGGGATGGGGGCTCTTGGCTCACAGCAGCTCTTGTCAGCATTGCCCCAGTGCCAGGGGAGTCCCACGTCCCCCTTGATCAAGTCTCTCCCTGCATTTCTTAGCTATAAATAGGTTGGTGAGGTTCAAAGATAAATGAAAAGCCGCAGAACTCCGCAAAGCCAACTGCATTGCAGTGGCATTGATGGGAAAAGGGTGGCAAAGCATCTCAGGGTGGGTTTTTTCCCCTGGAAGGGATATGAAAACACCAGTGCTGGTTTTGGAAACAAGACATTCCCAGCTCGTTGCTGGGAATCAGGCTCAAGGTAACAAGCAACTTCCCCATCAGGTAGCCAGCACCTGCAGGTCACTTTTGATAGCAGAGCATCAGAGTGTGATGGTCCCTGGAGAGCAGCATTAGCCACGGTATTAAGTGATGGCAAATTCCAGGCTCCATCCTTGGCATTAAAACACTTCCCATGGGTTCACACCCCAACTTCATGCTTACATGGGAAAAGAAGAGCCCTCTGGAGTCCAGCACTGCAGCCATCAAACACAAACCCAGCCTTTTGTGGCAGGAGAGGTGGTGCTGGAAGCCCAAAGACACCGGGGATGGCCCCTCGAACAGGCAGGGTGGTGCAGGAATGGTGATGGGGACAAGCACAGAACCACAGAATCAACCAGGTTGGAAAAGCCCTTTCAGCTCATCCAGTCCATCCATTCCCCAGCACTGCCAAGGCCACCACTGACCCATGGCACCGAGGCCTCGTCTACACGCTGTGTGAGCACTTGCAGGGCCGGTGACTGCAGCCCTGCCCTGGGCAGCCTGTTCCAATGCCTGAGCACCCTC
>WYDI02020726.1:0-29829 GCA_009867235.2 Psittacus erithacus | reverse complement strand
TCTTTTCTTTTCTTTTCTTTTCTTTTCTTTTCTTTTCTTTTCTTTTCTTTTCTTTTCTTTTCTTTTCTTTTCTTTTTCTTTTCTTTTTCTTGTTCTTTTTTTTCCTTTCTTTTTTTGCTTTGGACTCAAAAATGCAGCTTCCAAGCATATAATTTTCATTCTCCTGAATTGACCTGCCAGTAAGTAACCTGGCAGTTTACTGAGGCAAAAAAATCTGCATGCATCTTGGTAGCTTATAAGTCTTGTACCAGTGATAACAAGGTGTGGATTTCCATTTGTTCCCTAACATAAAAGAGCATATCCAGGTCCCTAGAAAGGACAAAACATCCCATGATATTTCACCTAGAATAAAATTTTTAAAAATATAAATATTGTTCCAAAGGAAACTAATTTTCTTCTAAAACACTTGACCAGTTTCATTGTCTTCTTTAGGCAAAATCTTGTAAACAATGTTATGATGTCTCAAGCTCAGTATTTTTAAAAATTAATAGTCTGATAACATCTTCATTTGATTTTTGGTGTTTTCATTTGATGTCTTCACTGGAACCAAGTTAATAAACCAATAATGCTTTGAATAAATCTACTTTAATTGCTAAATATGCTGTAATGTTCTTAGATAGTCAGAAAAAAAATGGTAGGTTTTTTCCATATTTGTAGTAGGTTACAAACTTGGAAGGAAATAACTTGGCACTGTCCCTAAATTACAGTCTTTGCTCCTTTCAACAATTAATTTCACCAGGAACTGGAGGTTTTGCTTTCATGTGTAGGCCTGTATATACCAATATGCATATTTCTATGTATGCATCTACTAGGCTATGTTGTGGTCAAAGGCCGATTCTTTCAATTTTTATAATAAATGGCAGTTTTATGTAATAATCCACAAATATTGAAAAAGGTTCTGCTAAAAGCCAAAGTCTGAAGCAGTTCAACCCCAGGAGAATATTGTGCATTTTTGTGGTATCGGGCTAGCTTATACAAGGTGGGAGGGAGTTCTTAGAATTTTTTTTCCTTTTTCTTTTTTTTTTTTTTTTTTTTGGTGAACGAGTAATTAAAAAAGATTCTGAAATACTGCAGAAAAGGTTGTTGGAAAAAATTGTGTCTGCTGCTGCAATTCATTCACAGAATGTTTGCAATTCACTCAGAATTCTTGGTTAAGTGTTCTGAGTTTGCTGGTGACGCTATTCCTTTCTCATGACTCCTTTTTTCCCTTTACGTTCTCATTCCCTTTTTGTTGACTTCCCTTGATTTCATTCAGAATTTGATTTGGTACTGCTGCCCACACAAGTGTTTTACTCAATATTCCTCAGTATGACTTCTTACTGCATAAAGTGCTGACTGAAACATCCTGAAAAGCCATCCAGTTTCCATGCTACAAACCCATGTCAGCTCAGGCATTTTACCTTTAAATTCCTTTTTCTCTCCACTACTTCTTTACCCCTGTGTTGCTCCTGGAAGCAGAATTACGTTTTAATATTCAGTCTGGAAGTAGTGAGTTTTCCAGATTACTCCTGTCAGAAGCAGGTTCTCCAGGACAGACCTCGCAGAAAAATTGTCTCCTTTACTTAAACCCTAATCAGTGACAGTTCTTCAAAAGATACAGCAGTTTAGAAAGACAGAGCACGATACTCATGTCAGTACCTGGGACTATTTTAGTAGCTGATCCTGAAGGCCTTGAATTTAAGCTGCTGTCTGTGTGTCCAGCCCGTGGTGCAGACCATGGTGAGACAGGCTATGCCCCTGCAGTCCATGGAGGTTCATGGTGGAGCAGATCACCTGCAGCCTGGGGAGGACCCCACACCAGAACAGGGGAAGAGTGTGAGGAATCCTCTCCTGAGGAGGAAGGGGTGTCACAGACCACATGTGATGACCTGACCACAACCTCCATTCCCATCTCCCTGCACTGCAGGTGGGGAGGAGGTAGAAAAAGCCAGAGTGAAGCTGAGCCCAAGAAGAAGGGGAAGGCGGGGGGAAGGTGTTTTTTTCAGATTTGGTTTTATTTCTCATAATCTTGCTCTGATTTGATGGGTAATAAATTAAACTAATTTCCCCAAGTCAAATCTCTTTTGCCCATGACAGTAATTGGTGAGTGATGTCACTGTCCTTATCTTGACCCATGAGAATTTCATTACATTTCCTCTCCCCTGTCCAGCTGAGGGCAGTGACAAAGTGGCTTTGGTGGGCACCTGGTGTCCAGCCAGGGACAGCCTACCACATAGATCAACAATGTATTCCTATTCAGACAAAAAAACAGGATAAAATGTCTGTATTTCACCCATCAACAACTTCAAAAGCAGCATGCCTCGTAATTTTACACAGCGGTGCGCTGACCTATCTAAAGAGCTGGGTATACTGATATGGACCCAGTCTACTTTGCAGTGCTCCTAATGCTTGGGAAATCTACAGTAGCCCCTTTGGACAAAGTTAATAAAGCATTATCATGAGGGCAAAGTAAGACACGGAATCTCCCTTTCCTTGTGGCATTCAGAAAGATCAGATACCTTCTAGCTACTTTATGCTCCTTCCCTAGCTAAAGCGAGCGCCTACATCATTGGCTCAAAAAAATACTGGCTGATTCCTCATAGCCCAGTCAGCAGGTGCGCAGGGAACAGACCTGTCCTCTAAGGGAAAAATGTTTGGAAAACTTAGCTTCCAAACTCGAACAGCTATCTCCTGAGACTGTGCAAACTGTGCCTCTGCAAAGGCTTGTAAATAGATCAAAAATGGGTAAATTTTCATTGCTAAATTTAAAGACACGCTTTTGACACAAGGGCTATCATTCTTACAAATCTCAAATCACTCCTCCAGAGCAAACCATGCTAGAAGATAATAAAAATTATTTTAAAAGCTGAAAACATTTTGCCTAACATAATTCTTGGAAATTGCTGCTCATTTTTGGCAGAAATTTTGGAAAAAAAGAAATATATATACATATATATATATATATTCCAGCAGAAGCAAAAACCCAGCATGAAAAAAATTGAGCCCAAATGGTCAAACTTTGGCAAAGTCATTATGAAATAGCCTCCAGCTATTTATGAGAAAGTGTCAGACAACCCTAATAATAGGCACTGTTATCAGCTGGGCTATAACATACACAGCTGTGTGCACATACACTGCTATAGTTAATTATTGAAGACATTTTTGTTTATAAAAGGATTTACACTTCCCACTGAAGTGAATGCATGATGGTCTGTAGTGCTAGGAAAGTTTTCACTGGGAAGTATATGATAGGACTGTATTACGTACATGGGGCAAAGCCACTATTGATTTAAAAACACCATGCCAAGACAGACTCTAAGCCAGAAAATATCACTGTGTGTTCTGTCTGCCACATACTTTAGAAATGGTTCAGTCAGTTAAATTTATCTGGGTTGGTTTTCTTTTTTTCTTGATACTTTGTGTTGTGCCTCTCTTTTTCATAACTTTTTTAAATGAAGGAAAGGTAACTTTGGTCCTCAGACACCGGAATATCCAACCAAATGTATATTTCTATTTTAACCAAAATATGCCAATTTTAACACCTGACTTCCATGGCTTACTACAGCCCTGAGCAAACACTTTGCGTGAACTTTTGGTGCTGAAGTCTGTAGCTATGATGATCCTTCAGCCTCTTAACTAAAACCAGACTCAATCCTTTCTGATGCATTGGCAAGAGAAAGTGAAATGTTACGTTTGAAGCAAGGAAACAAGAAAATTCATGACCTATGTATTATGTGACCGTAAGGGTAAAATATCCTTGAATATCCCCATCTAGATGGTAGGAGGAAATAAATAGCTATGAATACAATGGTTAGGGAGCTCTGCGGGACACGGCAACAAGTCTTACTGCTCTTTACTCTTATTTCCAATGAGAAGCTATGGTGCAAGTAGGCCCTATCATATCAAACTTTCAAGTCTTTTTTAGACTTTTGTCAGAGAAAAAAAAAAAATTAAACTCTGAGCATATGACTTAAACTCACATCTCACCCAAACTGATTAAGGACTACTAGAGAAGTCCACTGCAACTGAACATAGGTGATCACAAAAGCATACTGTTCTCTTGCATAGGCAGAGTAACAGATCCACCCAGAAGCAGAGATGTTTTTGGATTTGAAGATTCATTACTTACCAAGAGCTTTTAAAAAATTAAGAAAAAAACATTATTGCTCCAATGCTGTCAGCTAGCTCCAGTGAGATTTTTCTGGTTTAGGTACTGTGTTTAGATTTCAAATACAATAAGCCTGCCAAATGTTTATCTAAACATCTTAATTAAAAACATTCAGAAAATCAGGATGTCTTGTCTGTGACTCTGAAATTATTTTCCTTCTCCCCTCTTGCCGTATTCTAAACTCCAAGGTAATTCATACATTCATAGAATCAGGGATGGTTTGGTTTGGAAGGGACCTTAAAGATCATTTCGTTCCACTTCATGAGGTTTGCGTTATGCCACTTCTCAAGCCTGTCAAGGTCCCTCTGGATGGCATCTCTTCCCTCCAGCATGCCAATTGCACCACAGAGCCTACTGTCATCGACAAACTTCCTGAGGGTGCACACTATCCCACTTTCCATGTCACTGACATAGATGTTGAATATTGCCACTCCCAAAAACAACCCCTGAGGAGCACCACTTATCACTGGTCTCCACTTGGACATTGAGCTGTTGTCCACAACTCTTTGAGTGCAACCATCCAACCAATCACTTATCCACTGAATGGTCCTTCCATCAAATCCATGCCTCCCCAGTTTAGAGACAAGAATGTCATGAAGGACAGTGTCAAATGCTTTGCACAAGTCCAGGTTGACAACATTAAGGTTATCTGGAACACTAATAAGCTTATTTACATAGCCACAAATTTCCATTATCCATCAACACTCTAACCCCTTTGTAGAAGGCCACCGAATTTGTCAGGCACCATTTGCCCTTACTGAAGCCATGTTGGCTGTCACCAATCACCCCGTTCTTTTCCATGTGCCTTAGCATAATTTCCAGGAGGATCTGCTCCTGATCTTCACCTATTGCAGGCAGTTCTTCTTTCTCTCAGTCCCCACCTTTGCCTCTGCAACTTGGGCTGTTTGGCTGAAGTGCTTGCCCGTGAAGACTGAGGCAAAAAAGTCATTGAGTACCTCGGCCTTCTCCATGTCCTAGGTAAATAGGTTTCCCATTTCCTTCTGGAAAGGACTCACCCACATTTTCCCTAGTGCTTTTTTTTCATCAGTGATGTACCTATAGATGCTTTTCTTGATGTTCACACTCCAGTGTCCTGCTTGGCTTTTATATTTTTTTTCTCTACACACCCATTGCAGGCTTTTAAGTACAGCTGTATATTAAAAAAAAAATAAAATTGGTCTTCATTGTGTAGTTCAACATAATACAAGTTGTTCTTGGAAAAAATAATTTCCTTCGAAGATATTTTTGGTGTTCTATAATGCTTTAATTTATTTTTTAATCTATCTATTTTTTATTATTGTGATTTGCTTTCTTGAGCGTTGCCTTGAGCACCTTGGAGGGGTTGGAAGTTAATGGCTATGTAAATGAGCTTTTTATTGTTCCAGATGTTTGTTTCATTTCTGGGCCAAATTCTGCTCACAATTAGACTAGGGAAATCCTGTTGTCTTCAGTGTGATTTCCACACAAAAAAAAAAAGAAAAGTAAGTACTGGCCCTGAGTCTCAGTTTTAGTCATGTTTTGTTTATCTCACAGCTTTACCACTTGTTATGTAGGGCAGCCCTTTAATTTGTAGGCAGTCTCCTAAATTTTCTTTTAGTGGAAGGAATTATCTATCTCCTCTTGAGACCCTATTCTACCTCTTCACAGATGTCTTGTAAATCCTTCCCATTATAGGCATCTAGCAATATCTGAGTTACTACATCAGGCACCCAAACTCTACACACTGTACCAAAAGAGAGAAAAAAGCCTGCTTCAAATCTGAAAATCAAGCAGCAAAGGTATATACAGAATGCTAGAGGTGGTCAAGTAATACTAAAAGTCTTACTGTATCCCATTTTGGAAAATTCTTTACAAGTTAAATCTTTACCAGTTACTTACTTCTTCTATACAGTATCTGCGTTAAATTATTTCTATTCATTTGCTTATTCTGTGGTTTCTGTTTTGATTTAAATTATTTTAAAAGCAGTTCTTTAAAGCACTTTTTCCCCTAAATAGGAGCCTTAAACTTCGAGTTCCCAGCTCATGTGCTGGACCAATGCCATCCATGCAGTTCTTACAGGGGGGATGGCAAGTCCTGAGAACACTCACCAAGCAGGCAAATGTACAACTCACTACAGTGTTTTAAAATCTGAAGAGCCCACAGAATGAGTTATACCCATTTCCATCTCTTCAGTGCAGCAGCCTTGACTTTATACCTCTGTAGTAACTGGAAAGATGTTATTTCTATCTAAATAATAGAACTGGATATTCTCATCCAAAAATACATGCTCTAAAGTGGAAAGTGCCTGTCACACAAGACTCCTGCCAAAAGGCAAATACTCAAAAAAGATGAGAAACAGAATTCCTGAGTTCTTGCATGCTGTATAAAATGATTCTGTATTAAACAAAAAACAACAGCAGTAATTGCCACAATTCATATTATATTTTATGAAAAGGTAGTTTGCTGTCATCAACTGTTACATAAAAATTATCAAAATAATCCTTGTACCAGCTCTAAAATCAATTTATTGAATTATTTTTATCTTTTTTGGGAGGACTTTACTATAGCTACAAACAGCTTTTGCTCTATTTTTGTCCAAGTGCTGTATTAAGTTGGAACGGAACAGTCCTTCCCACAGATTTTGGTAAAAACAGGCTTTTGGTTTGCCATAGACTTTGGGGATGCCGGACATTTTTCAGAGTACAAAAAGTGATTATACAAAATCATGAAGAAAATACCTTCAACAGTGGTGAAGAACAATGTCCCCATATCTATCTCAATTAGTCCCTACAACCAAGATTTTTGGAAGCTGAGAGGTTATACCAAATGAGCATGTTTTTATAAATTGATCTTAGGGTCTTTCATCAGCAACAGTCAGAGATGAGGCGTGGGGCCAGGCAGAACTCTGGCTTGCTTCAGTATGTCATCCAGACAAGCACTGCATCTCAAAAAACCAATAAATAAAAATAGGTAAAAACTAGGTAAAAGTAGTTTAAAATCTGGACATGCAATATGCAAAACATTGTGATCAAGTATGTAGCTGTAATACCTTATGCTCCTTCACAATCTCCCCTTGTCCCAAACCTCAACTTCACCTTAACTCATAGTTCAGTATGCATTACAAAAATAATTCTTGCATTGTCCTTCTTTTGAATGACTGATGTGTTTTGCCTACTTAGTTTATAAACCAAACTTCTGAAGCATTTAAAATGAAGTGTTTAAAACTCAGGCAACTGTATTTAAGACAGCAACTACAGCTGTTCAGGGAACCAGCAACAGAGCACATTAACATGCCACTCAGCAAAATGTTCTTTGCAAAGGAAATGGATAAACAAATAAAAGGAAAATCCTAGGAACAAGCTGTCTAGCAGAAAGCCTTAGCACTTGGAGTAAATCACTGCTTTAGGGTCACACATTGAAAAATGATTTGCAAAATAGAAGACCTGAACAGCTCCCTGAGCAGAGCCCTGCTGAGTCGCACCTAGCTGAGAAGGGCAGGGACTGTCATCTGTGATTCAAACAGCATATTTCCATCTGTATACCAGTCACCTGAGATCACGGACACTCCTATAGTAGCAGCATCGAATATCAGTATTCAAAAATAATTTCTGAGGAAATGTGAAGGTAGGGGCCAGGTAATCTCTTAGGCATGAGGGATGGCAAATTCAAAGGAAAACAAGAGTAGGAAGGTGGTCCTACCGTACAGCTTCACTGTGCCTCACACAGAAAACCTGTACTGCCCCTGAAGAGGCATAAGGAAGAAAGATATCCAGCAGCTTCTACTTACAAAAATGCTGGTTTTGTAGCTCCACTCACTAGAACTTCAATATCTTGTCTTCTTTGGCAGAATAATGAGACAAACAGCAAATGCAGATATGGCAAAATTAGGTTCACAGAAGGAACAATTAGGAGGAACCTATGGCAAGAATGTGTGTTAATTTACTATGTTTCTTCATGTAGGCTTACTTATGATCATTCACACCTTTAAAAACATTTTCTAAATAACCAAAAGGTAGACAAAAATTAAGCAGGCCTTAGAAAACAACTTAGCAGCTCCAGCATGACCTACCTCTTGCAAAGTTATCATCCCTTAAACAACCCCTTGTTCTGCAAAAGCTTACAGAAGGAAAGTAGGCAAGTTTCCCATTTGAGGTTAATTACACAAAATTAAAGCCATTCCATGACCATCAGAGCTAATGTTTTGTTTCCAGTGGCTTTGTGTCTTGTGGCTGGCTGAGTGCTTTACTGAACTATAACAAGGCTGTCTAGTAGAAAGCAATATTGACTAACAACTGGGTTTGTCTAGTGTCTGATAAGGTTCAAACTCCAGTTCACACTTTCTCCATGCATAGGACATTCAAAGATGTCTCCCCATCTCTTCCAGGCTTATCTGTTACTAGTCTAAACATGACTATTATGACTGATTCACCTTTTTAACTCAATACATGGCAGCAAATGGCAGGCTTGTTAACAATTGCTAATTACTCCATATATAAAAACTAATGGTTGCAAGTCACTTTTTTTTCAGGTCATAATTTACTGAAAATCAGTTTATCTGTCTGACTCATTATCATGGAAATGACATTCACATCCAAGGAAGATACCTGAAGTGCTGTGACTAATAGACATTCCAAATAGTAAAAGTCCTCTTATTTTTGTGCATATATTGCACATTAGAGGTAGAAAAGAAAAATTACACCAAATGACTTTGCATGGGAAAGAGGTCTGGCATAATACCAGCTAGAAAATCTGCCAAAATATTGCTTTGTTGAAATTGGCCTAACGTTTTTCAGACTCTGGTATCTTTGACTGATGTCTCTGCCAAGAAGATTATGACGTGGTGTGTTAAGAACACTGTATCTTGATTTCCTTTAGTAGGTTTACCTTTCTAAATGTGGTAAAAAATGCTGATATTAGGACAAGCATACAGCTACAAAAAAGAGAATTCGTAATTGTTCCTTGGGTCAATCATCATGAAAGTTCAGACAGGCCTGGGAGAGATGCTATAGAGAGAGAGATAAGTCAGTCCAGGTTTAGTGTTTTCTTCTTTTTGATAAGTATTTGGCCAAAAGTAAATCACATACTTTCTACTTGTAAACATTGTAGCACAGTTTCCCTAGCTTAATGCAAAAAATTCTGCTCTGATAAGCTTGAAAATTGTTCAGGTTGGAAAAGCTTCTATGAATATAAAACTGTGGTTTTAAAATCATGTTTAATTCCTTTTTTTCTGGTTTGAAGTCAGACCTGTAGTACTAATTTCTAAATTTCAAACAAATAACAGTTTTGGTTTTTTTTGTTAGTTCATTCTAACTAAGGAGGAAATAGTAATCTGTATTATCAAATTGTCTGTAATTCATACTGCAATTATATTAGTGCTAATGCATTTACCTCAGCTAAAAGCTCACACTTGCTCATGTTTACCAAAACATAAAATTCTATCCTATTTTTATTTTTTTATTATACTGTTGAAAATTGAAATTGGAATTTATTTTTTTCCTGTTCTCAGTTACAAGCAAAGATTCAATTAAATGATGTCAAATGTATTTTAGTGTGAGTATCTAATATTTGTCTTACTTATCCAGAAAGGAACTTTAAGGATCTTTTTTGATAAACCTTGCTAAGATGTTAGTCCCTGCAATCAAAATAGTATCTGTGAACACCTAACAGAATTTGAAAAGCATCTGTATTGAAAAGAGAGATGTGGTTAGCCTGCCAAGCACATAAAGTTGCCATACTTGTTTTAGCCTCCTCTTCTGATAGTAAAAAGAATTAATCGCCATATCCATGATGTCAATAATGAAATGTAAGTTTTTTTAAGTAATAAATATTGGGTAATTCTAGTATCCACTGACGAGAAGCCTGTAAGCAGAATGAGAGCTTAATGTAAGCAGCTGGCTGGGAACTGGTAATCCCGTTAACTATATTACAGCTAATATAATCGACTGTGTTAAACATATTTATGTATAATTATAAGTGTTTAAGATCATTTCAGTGTCCACTTCCATGGATAAATATTTCAGGAAAATGAAGTCTCTACTAGATAGTGCTGCTTAATACCAGGGTTTTTAACATTTAACAATTTTATGGCATTAATATATTAAGGAGCCTCTCTGCTAAAGACACTTTAATCCCAGGCTAATGAACTGCATCTATACTGTGCAGTGCTTACTAAAACAGTTAATGTAATGTAGGGCTGCACAGTTCAGCGCAAAACAGCACAGATATAACCCCAGTCTAAGCAGCAGCTTACAACTGGGAACCATCAGAACCAGAGAAGCTACCCTAAAACAGAAAGCCTTCTATAAAACATAACTGACAGATTGTAAAGCAGCCTTGGTAGGTACTCAACCTCTCCAAGAAGGCAGGAAATAAAAGAAGACAAAATTTCAGAATGCCAGGCAAGGAATGGGAGATCAAAATGAGTTAATTAAGGCTGTTGTGTAAGAGGGACCTCTATTCACATGAGATCAAAGGTAAGCTTATCAAAGGCATGTATTTTTGGATCTTAAATCAGACATATTTTTCTGATATCTTCCTAACTGTATGACAGACATTTTGAATTGAATGCAAGATAGTTAAATTGGTCTCTTCCAAAACATATGCCTCCCACAGTATGCTTGGCCCATAAGAAAGAAATGGGATACCTACTAGTAAACATGCATATGTTTTATTTAATCTAACAATACACAGAAAAGATGATACTTTCCAAGCTATCTTGAGAATTTAAGTTTTTACTACAAATACCACTAGGCCCTATTTAAAGAGTGAGAAACTGATTATTATTTTGGCTTGTGTGATACTAAACTGGTACGGTTAAGTATGACTTGAATAGAAATTTGGCTTTTTTTCTTATTTCTGACATCATAAACCTCTAATTCAGCAAATTCCATAAGCATGTACATACTGTGAGGTATATCAGTAGTCCCATTATTCATGGGTTTAAAATGAAAGACGTTTAAATTCTATTTTTACTGAGACCTAAATTAAAGCTAATTCCAGTTAAGTGACTGAAGTCACTCTGAGCTAGCACGAACAGAGACAGACTCTTGTTTAAGCCTCCTCAGCCCTGCTGAACTGAGACTGATGTGTCTTGGTATTAGATTCAAAGCTGGCACAGAAAATCTAACTTAGTTTAGCTCCTAGCTTGTAGTTCAAAGGAATCATTTTTTAAATACTTCAAAAACATGCAGACTTCTTTTAATCAAATTAAAATGTGGCAGTGCCATATAAAAGGCACTTTCTGAGAATTATTCCTGTCATCAAACACTAACATTACAATACTAGTATTGCACTCACTGTTACACAGAGAAATGTGAGTTCTGAAGGACCAAATTCTATTTGTAATCACATTTAACATGAGGCCTGAAGGAAAGGTAATCTTCTGGGATCCCACAAAACAGTTGGATCAAAGAACATTTGGGTTTTATTTTGTCACAGTGTGATATTTTGTACAACTGGCAATTTGTTTTCTGCTGCTGAATTCAGACTTTTCAGGGTTTTCTAACACTGATATTCAAAGTAACTTATAACTGGATTTTATCCCTAAAGAAATATAACATAGGAAGCTATAATTCTATTTTGAGAACTAGGTTTTAATATATGTGAGCAACTATGGCAGGCTAACTATATATCTGCACATACAAATCCCTATTTTTTCAAGATGAACAAATAATAAACAGTTCATGTAAATTAATAAAGTGTTGTGCAAAGACCACCCACCCAAATTTCTCAAAATATGGCCTCAGAAGACAAATGAAGGAAAGACTTTCATTCTGTCTTTCACAAGTTAAGGGTTCTGTTTCCCCAGCTAAAGACACAGCAGCCAAAAAAAGCAATGCACAGTGTCTTGGTTTAGTTGCTTGACAGGGAATTTCGTATTTGCCTTACAACAGCTGATAATATTTACAATATTCAAGTATCATGTTTCAACTCTGGAAAAAAGCAGTAATGAAAGATCACTTGGTCTGAAGGATTAATGCAATATGTTGACTGGTTTAAACAATATCTCAGAGGTTCTGCAAAATTTTGATATTTTTCCTCAAATATCTGTCAGTCCACTCAGCTCCAACCATTCAATAAAGAGAACTTAAATATTTTCATCTCAGACCAGGATGAAAACATCAGACTTCTAACAAGCAGAACTTTTCAAAAGTTTGCTTCAGAAATTTCTCCATGTTTTTCTGGGTATTGAGGGATATGACAGTTTCATGCTAGAGTATGAGTTTTTTAAGTTTCCTGACATACCCAGTCAGTTCAACACTGAACTGCTTTACAATAAATCTCATAAAAACCAATTCAGGATCAAGATTCCATCACATTAAGTGTTGAACCAATTAGTGAAGATAATAGCATCTTTTCAATAGAACTTGAAGCGGTATTAAACAGCTAAATCAAATACACACATTAAAATAAACTAGGGGGAGGGGAAGAATGGGATGGGGGTGAGAAAGTTAGCAGAATGAAATAAAAAAAGTTTAACAAAAGTTATCAAGTCTTCGTTTGTCAGTTTAGAGCCCTCTATTACCCTGCAACCTTTACAGTTGCAAATCTTGTAGCTTAATGGGCCTTCATTAGCAGAAAGTATTTTTTTTAAAAAAAAGAAAATCAAACATCAACAAAACCCCAACACTTTTACACTGCAGCATCAGCTTATGTTAAAGTACACCAGATGTTCAGGCTTGAAGGCTACAAAAAGATGAGCTTGCCTCCTCAAACACAATGCAAACCTCTCATTCGTTCACTCTGAGAAAATAATCTGTGTAAGTAACTCAAAATAACATACAAAACAGATATCTCAAAAGTACTTTAAGAACAAAAACAAAAAAGTAACAAAACACCCCAAACAAACAAAAAAACTTCCACCATAAAAATATCATGAAAATTAGCCAAGCTGTGCTCATTAATCAATTTGGTCTGCCAGCAATAGAGCTTTATCCCCATTCACACCTTCCCCCGCCTTTAAGATGCTTATCCCATTCATACAAGTAACATCTGGTCCATCAGTGTGATTTAGTATTTTCTGTTCCTCCATGCCTTTCATCTCAGTGCTGAAGGTACTACTGCATTGTTCCTTAAACACTAGCAATGCAATCTGAATGATCACCTATAATGAATGTAGATGCTATATAACAACAAGCTTCTGATTTCTGTGAAGTATTTCTACAGAATATTTAAAGTTTAATATTATTTTGCACTATAGATAGGAAAAAAACCACGAGGATCAAGCAGACTTTTTTCCCCCCACTTGGGAGAAGCTTTTATTTAAAAAATAGAAGCACATGTCTGAATAATAAAACACTCCTGATCACATCAGCTCCAACTGTAACCACTCCACAAGTAGTCTGGCCAGTCCTGGACACTGTATTCATAATGAACACTGTACTCATATGCATTTTCTTGAGGCATCAATGAATCATTTGAAAGTGTAAGCGGCATCTGCTAGGGTCGCTGGGCTGATTTTCCAAGGCTTCCTTATACATAAGAATTATCCAAAGTGTGCTTCCAAATTTTTAAAGTCACCATAACAAACGTTCAGTCTCAGAAATATAAGTTTAGATGTTGGGTACTTTCCAAATGAATCATGTGAGCATTTGAAGAACAAACATCACCAGATGTTCTCGTTCTTCCCCACCTTCCATCTTCTCTCTCTTCAATTCCCTCTCACACTCCCTTTTATTTTTCTAACTATGCTGTTAAAAAGAATAATAGAGGAATTAATTCATACCTTTCCCAGACAAAGAAGAGAAAAATTATATAAAGAGAAGTAAAACTGGTTGTTAAAGGAATGATTAACCAGCCCAGGTTAACTCTAGAATCTGACTAAAAGCTAAACAGTATAAGTCATAAAAAGCAATTACTAAAGTGTAAGTCATAAAAAGCAATTACTAAAGTACATGTCAATGTTAGTTATGCGAGGTATCAAATATTTTCATGGAGCATGTGATTTTCTACCACAGTTCTTTACATTTCAGTAATACACAGCTGGACTTTCTGCAGAAACCAAGCTAAAAACCTTGGTTATAGCAAAAACAGCGCAACTATTTAAACTGATGACATTAGTGCTTTCCTTCTCAAAATAAATGAAAAAACAAATATACACACATAGAAATATGCATAAGATAGAATACCCTTAGTCATACACTGTATTACATATCCTTTTCTCCTGTCTTATCAGCTTGGGTTGGAAGCTAGATAGCAAGGGCTGTCCCACAGTCAGCTAAAACACTATGACACAGTTCAGCCCCAGTCTTATTTATTCAGACTAGATCTAGAAAAACTAT
Organism: Psittacus erithacus; assembly: GCA_009867235.2. Classification (NCBI taxonomy): domain Eukaryota; kingdom Metazoa; phylum Chordata; class Aves; order Psittaciformes; family Psittacidae; genus Psittacus; species Psittacus erithacus. The sequence goes on along the minus strand of WYDI02020726.1, from coordinate 15,422 downwards.
CCAAGATGAGAGAAATCTGGGATGGTGTACACAGCAGTCCCAATATGGCAATTCAGCCTTGTCTTTCTATGATGTGATATCTATGCCAAGAGAAAAGGAGCACATACTACATCAATCTGACAGTACGTCAGAATAATATATAATCACATGAGCATATGGAACAAAAACTTTCTGAACAACCTCTGAGTGCACCAAATAACTAAATCAAGAAAAGGCAGTTGAAAAGGCAGGACTGATAGAAAAAAACAGGTGAAAAATTGCAGTAACAAAGCTTTAAATGCTGTCATGGATCTGGACAATTCTCTGATTAGCGCCAGGAAGTCTAAATATGTTCCCATCCAGAGTTTGCTCAGAGCTGCAAATATTTTAAGCACAACTTCCTGAGGAATAAGACCTGTAAGATAACTGGTAGAATAACAGTGAGAAAAAGAACAATATATTCTCAAGTTTTAGAAATTGAATCGTCATTAACGTTTGCCATCCTTTTATAATGTTAAGTGTATACTTTGTTCCCTAACACTAAGAATTTCATGAAGAAACTTGAGACTTAAGTGAAGAATGACTTTATTTCATCTGTTGACTGTTGTGTAAGACTAAGATAAACAACAAACTATTCAACTGATCCTATGATCCTATTCCTCTTTTAACTTCTGCATGTCTACCCTCTATGATGACTGTATACCTTGCATTACAAAATAAATTCAAGACATGTTACTGAAAAACAACAAAAAATAGAGTTGAGTTGATGCAATAATGAAATAATGGCATTTCAGAGCTTGCAGTAAAGCCACAGCTTGCCACAAGCTGAAAGACTTGAGACATAGGAAATGTTTACAGCTAATACCCACTGGGATTTATGGAAGAACAGTGTTCTTTCATATTATGGGGGGTGAAAGGCCTGGCTGTGAAATTCCCAGATCAGGTTAAGCTGAAGGAGTCAATCTGATCACATGAACTCTGCCTCCATCAGAAAGCCAATGGTCCTGCTCTCAACCATCTGGGATTTGGAGGGGAAAATGAGGGAAGGGGGAACAGTGTTTTCCTGCTTGATTTGTCCTTTCTTGCTCTTTTTCCCCCCTCTTTTTCTCATACACATTGCACCTTCTGTAACTGTGATGTAGAACCAAGAAAATGTAGCTGAAAGCAAGTACTCCAATCAGTGCTGTCAAAATTCTTCTACATTTCTATCTGGCTGATCAGAAATTTAGGCTGTGCTTGAGGCCCTCCAATCATGAATGTCTGAATCAGCACCTCAGGCAGAAGTTACATTTTCTGGCTTGTTTCTCTTTCCTGACCCCTTCTTTGAACATTTGTCTTCTTTTGTCCTCCAGGAAACAGGGTAAGAGTAAGTATCAACAGAAAATCTAGGATATCCAAACCAGCTGAACTATCTTCTCTTTCTATCCCAGAAGAACTATTAATCATTTTAATATAATCTAAAAGACAGCCAAAAAAGGGAATTTCCCTGTAAAATCTGGCTGCAGCTAAAAGGGAGAGAGAGAATATTTTACTGCAAGTTTTAGTCAGTATTTCAATCAGTTTAACCATTTTCCCTTTTCCTGGGTCTGTAATCGAAGGATAGATTTGGAATGTCAGTTATTACAATGGGAGTTTGCCAGCAATAACTTGAAACAAAACCCCAGACCATGCTTCACTGTTTATGTTGTAACTGTGAACACGGGCTATATTAACATCTTACCTTTTGTTGGGCCCTAGACACTCTACTTTCAACACAGCACCTCTTTTTGCTAAGTAAAACTAGTATGTGCTTTCTATAGTTAAATATCACCATATAAGAACACATTCCCAACTGCTTATAGCTTTGCTAAGTTTTAACCATTTGCACATTTGAAGCATTCCCTGCTGTGTATACCTCAGAAACTGCTGGGGAAAGTGTCAGCTATGGCTCTTCAGTCACTTGCAAGAAAGTGATTTCCAAGGATCTTGATTAAAAAGCACTGAGACGAGGAGTGAGGCAAGATGAGATACCAAGACTGACTGGGCAAGAGCCCATGGGGCACCGATCCTGTGCAAAGAAGGGTAAGCAATTACATTATTTGTCATAATGAACACTCGTAAAGAGACTGAGTTAAGGCACAGGCAACTTGTAATTCTCAGACTTCATAATTTATAAATGCTTGACTTGCAATGTTAATATTGTTATTTTAATGTGGTGGCTTGGTATACGTTATTTTCTAAGACACGGTGTAACAGAAAGAAATTTAACACTTTTTGCATTGTGAAAATGAACATTTAGGAGGTTGGGAATCTCTAGGTAGAGTTCACTTCTTTCTGAAGTGCCATGGCCCCATACTTGTTCACTGTATTGAGAATACATGCCTGGTTAACAAGTTATTGAGGAGCATAGTGGCACTTGCAAGCAATCACAAGAAGTCAATATTTCTGATCTAGTCTTTCCAGAGTAAGGGATCACTACTGGATACATCAATAAATAAAAAAAGATGAGGGTTTAGTTTTTGCATGTCTAACAAAAATCTTGTGAAAACAATTTGTAAATTACGTCCTTACTTAAGTAAACTTTTGCCAGATCTAGGCAATTTGACATGCCTTTTAGTTGTAAAAGAGAACCTTGAAAAGCTTCCCCTGTTTTTGTAATTACATGGTGAAATAAAAGGAAGATTTCTTTTTCCAGTGTTGCCTCTCTCATTTGTTTCATAATCTACTACACTATAGAGAATAAAACGGGCACAATATTTTTGTGTCTAAAACCAAATGAGAACCCAGTCCCCATAAGACTTCGAGTTTCTTCCATTTCTAGTTATAGCAGGCAGTTTAGCACCTCAAAAGAATTAAGCATAAAGAAAAGGCCAAGGCATTTTAATAAAAAAAAAATAAAAAATCAATGTCTTTATTCCCATTCTCCTAATGTCCATTTTCACTATGAACAGTGTTGTCTTTCTGCACCAATATGCTTTGTTATTAAAGACAGAGATGCAGGCTATTCTCTAATAAAGAAAATCAAATCTCTAAGGAAACAGTATTCAAAATGTAAGTTGTCAGTTTAAGACAGAGGGAAAAAATTAGAGCAGTATTTTACAATAGTGCAAATGAATTTTCCGTTCAACTATGCCAGATCCATTGACTTATATGGGTGTTAATTTTCACAGCTCTGAGATCTTTTGTTAAAAAGCAGAACTAAAATCCGCAAGTCCTGAACTGATAAATACCTGATTACTTTGACCAGTTTATTCTTACTATACCAAATATTTTGAGGGCGCTGAAGAACAATGGATTTAGATCTGTTCAAACACTTTGGACTAGGCATCTGCAATATTTGCAAAAATACAGGCTCAGTGTCACTATGCTAATCTTTGTCAAGAAAGAAATTATGAAGAAGGTCTGATGTAGGTATTTTCCTTTTCCATTCACTTTGTGTGTTTATTGACAGAATGCAGAAGTCCCTGTCCTGTTCAGCCAACAGCAGCAGCTGCAAGTATTCCTTAAGATGTGCCTCAGTGACGTGAACAGATGCTTGATGTACCAGGCATGTTTACAGTGCAGGCCCTATCTGTTTCGACTACATAATTTTTTATTACTCTTTGTGCTGCTCTTTCCTCCTCTCTCTTCTCTCAGCTAGGATTGAAGAAATGAGAGAAATGCACCCTTGCTAGTCATCAAAGAAATAACTCCACCAAACAGACCACATAGAAGGCTTTACCTCACAAGCCAAGAAGAAAAAATATAAGGCTCTCAGGACAGCCAAGTTCAGGACCTCCTCCAGACTTCCCATGGAAGCTATGAGTTAAAGCAGTAATAGCCAGTTGAATATAGGGTGACGAAAGACCAGTGAGCCAAATGCAATAAACAGCTGCCAGTAACATAAGAAATTGTGAAATTAGTAAAAAGAAAACCAGAAAGAAGTAAAGCTTCCATGGGTTCCAGTGGTCATAGTTCAAAGTGCTACCAAGAGAAGAAAGTGTTTGTTGTTTTCTTACCTTCTTAAAGACCCTGAAGCCTCACAATTATACCATCTCTTTCCACAAAAGCCACCTGAACTGATAAAGTTTGTCACTTAAGTGGTTGAAGTAGAAGTATCCTAAGCTTCATTCTTTTCCCAAAGCATCTTGGTTTTCAGACCACTAGGATCCTTTTAGACAGCTAGGAAGACAGCACTGCCAGCTGCTCATGGAAGTCATACTACTGCTGCAAGAAATACAACATACTATTTCACAATATACATGCATAGGAAATCTAAATGCCACCATACCTGTAACTTTGTTACACTGAATGCTTTTTGTTATTCCACAATTACAGTGGTACAAATCTTATCTTAAAAATACTTTGACAACAGAGTCTAGGAAATGAGGATGGTATTGCATACAAACCTCTTATAGCCTTTAATGTGCAGACTGATCCCAGAGACAGATGCTCTTATTTTTCTGCATCCATTGCAGGCTAAAACAAAAATTATGTAGCTCTCTCTGAAGTATGTACAATCATTTGAGATGCTCAGTCTATCCCACCTGGCTTCCAGCTTCAGCTGGAAAAGGGTATGTCTCTCCTATGGGTCCCACATGATATCAGCCAGTGCCATTTGAATGTCTGAGACACTACAAAGAATCTCAAATGTTACTTGAGTAACTGAACCAATCCTGAATTGACTCTTTAAAATATGAACATTGAAATGTTTGCTATTAATGAGATATTTTTTTTTTGTTCAGCCACTTTCTTCATTTGGTCTTACTCCTGTATTTCACTCTCCCATTAGTCCTGTCTCTTCATCAAACGGCTTCTTCCTTATCTCCAAGTTCTGTCTTCCAGTAACTGGCTATTAGTTAAAATTAACATGAGCTACTGACTCAAATCATGCAATCAACATGGGTGCTGCTCTTTAGGTACCACTGAAATGCTGAACTAGGTTGTGAAGGCCTTTAGAAGAGTTACATGTCCATGCTTCCTCAGAGAGTGCAGTGCATACGTACATGAACCCAAGTGCTGTGTCCAGTCTGTCTGGTGGAGGATATAGCTCAAACACAGGCTAAAGTATAGGCCATATCTGGTGCACAGGGCAGGGCTAACAGATACTGACCCAAGGCCAACCAGACCTCAGTTGTCCTGATTATCAGTCCTTTCTGCAATTGATAATGCTCCGGAAAGGGCCAACAACACAAATTTCTTGCGCAACACCACTACAATAACTTTTTGTTCAGAAGACAGGTTTTGGTTTTACGATTTTTTTCTTTCAAAAGTAAAAATCTCTTAATTCTTTAATTTTTAAAAAAATAAAGCATTCTTACTAAACCTGTACAGAATTTCATAATGATATGTATATTTTAGGCCTGACCGACTTTCCGAAATACAGTGCACCAATTTGGCTAGTTACCATTATTTTATACTGTTAACATCAATAAGTCATCCAGCAGACTGACAGAAAGTAGTGGTTTGAATATGCAGCAAACTAAGTGGGAAAAGTATCTTCAGTTGATGAAGGAATGGAAGTTCTCTCAAAAGATGTTTTAAATGCAACATCTTAGAGCTTTTTGAATTAGCATGTGTTTAGATTTGACTCCTGAGGACTGCATTTAAGAGGTGGTTTCAAGGCACTTGGCTTCAAAACTGTTCCAGATGTTGTCAGTTACACAGACAGTGTACTTATTAAGCCTTTTCGTATTTTCCATTTCAGTGTGTGCTAAACTGCCGTTCTGTTTTATCCTCTTATTTTGACGTCAAAAGGGCTTAATGGCAACAAACAGAGACAATGGAAATGAAAGCAAATTATAAAGATGACCACACGTTCAAAAGGGTCTTTACATTTTTAACAGAAATGTCATTCATTTAGTGAACAGTTCATAAAGCTTACAGGACCAGATCTTCAAAAGATGCGCATAGGTATGACGTCCTTGCAGCTATACCAATTTAGAACATCTGATAATTAATTCTGTCTTTGTGTTTGCAAAGGATGATCAGACTTAAATAGGTGAGATTTAGGTTAGACATAAGGAAGAAATTCTTTACGGTGAGAGTAGTGAGGCACAGGAACAGGCTACCCAAGGAAGTGGCAAATGCTCCTGGCAGTGCTCAAGGCCAGGCTGAATGGGGCTTTGAGCAACCTGGTCTAGTGGAAGGTGTTCCTGCCCATGGCAGGGAGGGTGGAACTGGATGATCTTAAGGTTTCTTCCAACACTAACTATTCTATGATTCTGTGTTTCTATTATATAAAAGTCCATCCTCACAGTCCAGGATATATGTAGATCTCTCAATGAATTTGTTGGTTTCCACATGCAGAAAGAATGCAGGCTGTCAATGAGCATTTATGGAGGCAGTGTAAATTCATGTACATCCTCTGAAGTCTCACAAAATTATTCAGAAGATTGGATCCAATATATTTCATTTAAATGTCATGAAATCTCCAAAAGTGCAACTCATTAGTCCTACAAAATCATGACTGAATACTCAATGGCTGTATTTTGAAATGTGCCCCCATGAAGGCTGAACTAATAAAGAGAAATTAATTTTAATCACAGCTAGATGTAGACAGAGGGAAACATGATGTATACCTCCTGTAAAAAAAAAAGCTCCAAATTTCCATGACTCAGGGAATCATTATTCTTTTTTAGCAGCAAATAGTTTCCAGTCAATACTTTTCTCCCATAAAGTTATTATAAGCCTTTTTTTTTTTTTATTTAAAGAAGTCTAACATTTGCAATTTAAAGTTTTCATAGATGTTCATGGCACAGTATGATAAAAACCAGTAAGCATTGCAAAAATACAGCATCCTCAGACACAAGGAATGTGTAGGACTGTGACCTTTATCAGACCCTCCTGTGACTAAACTATGTCTGCTGCACCTCATGTGAAAATTTTAGGCAACACATACACCACACTGCATCATTTGCATGTTTTACATCCTTTTTTCTTTTTTTGGTGTATTAAGATTCAGACAGTAAAATCCAGTTATGGACTTTCCATGTCTTGGAGAGTTTATTTTCTGGGTTTCATCATTTCTGAAGAGATGGGGTAAAATAACTAAAATGTATTCTGGTTTTAGTTTTAGAATGATTCAGTTTGAACTCGGAACCCAAAGGTTTGGCTCAAATGAATACTTAACTTCATATATTCTGCCCAGCTTTAATCAGCTTTACCAATGAAACAAATCACATGGGTATCTTAGGCATTTGGCTCCCACTGAAAATCTTTGTTCCTCTGCACCTTTAAATAAGCATTTTTCTACTTACTTCTAAAAAGAGAAAAGTAGGTCAATAGTCCATAAAAAGTTTTGTGCTGAAACACTGTTCTTGAACTTGTTGATTGTTCTAGAAATAACGATCATTTCCTCAACCTAAAAATAGTATAGACAATTAAATGCTTACTGATTGTAGCATACTTTTACCTCTCTGTCCAAGAGGTTTTGTAAAGTAATCTATTTACAGCTGACACATAAAGCAACATGCCTCATACTCACTTCTCCCGTATTCCCGGAGGAAATATCAGGTTTAGCTTTTCTTGACATGAGTAGCAGAAACTCACAAGTGGATCAACAGAAAACACCAGCAAAGAGAAGTTACCACAAATATGGTCTTGCCTAAAAGGGTTAATGAGCCATAGCAGCTGGGGAGAGTGAAAAATAAATGTAAGTGTAGAGAAAACTGAGAGAATGTGATCACACAATAGCAACAAGTAAATGTACCGTGTAAAGAAGCCCAGAGTGAAATAACAGTTGGAATAAACTGCAGCAGTAAGATATAGTTTCACAGCAAAAGCAATTCTTTTTTGGAGGTGATTTTGAGGTTTCTTTATGTGGTTTCATTCTCCTCCTTATTATTCTGCACTTCTCTAGGGCATGAACCTGCAAAGTGTTATGTCGACTTAGCTCTGGGAGTTAGTGGTGTCCAATACTTGGTTTCAAAACACTCTCCACCTGACAGAGTCACATCTAGTAGGCAAACCTGTACAGCACTTTCAACTCTGCTTCGCTGAACTATCAAACTATGCTCTTGCATAGTCGTATCACTTTGTGGAATCTGAATGTGTGATGATTATTCAATTGTCCTGCCAGAACTCCCAGCAGCTCTTAGTTTCCTTCAACAAAGAATCCTTGCAGCATTGCCAATACAAAGCCTTTGCAAATGTGTACTTAAATATTTTTCAAAGCCCGCATAAACTCTCCATGAAGAGCAGAACTCATTGTATTCCTGCTGCTTTTGATGCTTCCCACCCGTTTTTCTGACACTGGAATCATAAAGAAATAGATCTGAAAGAGAACTCAAGAAGTCACTAAGTCTACACCATTGATCTCTTCTTTCTTCCATGCACAACTCAGTAAATTATAGCCAAATCATCCCCTCACTACACACATGAGAAGAATCTGTTCTGTAGAGATCACGAGCCCTGCAATGGCTAGCCTTTGGAAAATGGCAGGCAGAGAATCTGCCCATACTCTAGGATTTGAGACAGTCTTGGAGAAGGGTTAGATATTCACATTTGGCCCATGCCAAGAACCTGCTGGCAAAGGAGTCCAACATCATGTGAAAAAATTAGTTTGCCTGTGAAGATCCAGCCCACATAGAAGTGAGATGAACACTCTGTGCAGGAATACTGAGAACTCATACAGCTGAAAGGAAAAGTAGCCTTAACATCCGTAAGTGTGCAGTTCTTAAAGATATCCCACAGAGAAAATTATTTGCAGGAATCTAGAAAGGAACCTCACAATTTTTTTCTATTCCACCAATTCCATCTCTTGGGTTTCTCTCCAAGAGGGGTTTCTCCCCAAGAGTGATTTCTCTTGATATGCTGCAGCCGAGTTTTCAGTGCTGTCTAAATTGCTCTTAGGCATAAAAATAGTCTTTAAAAATCCTCTTGGAATACACACTTCTTCTCAAAACAGAATTCCTCTGAAGTCTTTTAACTGTCTCACTATTACTTCCCAGGTCTTCACAGTCAAACTCTTTAATCATTTTAGGCATTAATGAAAATATTCTAAAACATACTTCTAATCATTCTAAACCATGATGTTGCTAAACTTTTCCTTCATCATTCTTTCATCATTCTTGCTGCAGTTACTCTCAGTTCTTTCTGTACTTGGCCTTCACTTGCACTTTGAGGTTGGGGTTTGGTGGGATTTGTTGGTTTTTTTTTTTCTCCTTCTGCTGTATAATTCCTCTGTAAACACAGTATCATTGCAAATCATAATAGCTTTCCAATTTAATAATGGCATATCTTCCTTTGTGTCCTATGTTTTCCTTATTGGTTACACTTCTACCAACTCTTGAATTTCAAAAACTGTGAAAATGGCAAACCAATCTCAATGACAATACACCTTTTCATTTCTTTCATTCTCCTACGAGATCAGGATGTTTGAAAAGGGAATCCCTTCACTTACCTAAGGAATATAGAGCTTCATTCATTGCCAGAATGAATTGGAAAATAATCTCGATTGTTAACTAATTTAATGAGATAAATGGAACTTTATTACCTAACTCAGGCTAGCCTTAACAACTTGGCTATAAATAGTGAGCATTACAGAGTAGCTGGCATACTTACACTCCATGACTTCACTATAAATGATTGGAAGGTCATACTAAGTTAAATTATACTTTTGCAAAATTTAACCTCTCTTTAGAGCCTATCAAAAATGTCCCTATTTACTCCTCATTCAGAAAAAAACATTGCCAGCATGATAATTGTAGTGTACTGGATGCCACTAATGAGAAATACATTTGGCACAAGTAAGCAATGGTTTTTACCTTGAAGAAGGCATAACAGATCTGTTGAAGATCAGAGGCATAGTGTGAAAGCACCACTTCCTCAGTTCACAGTGACAAAAACCCAAAATCCAAGATGTGGGAGAGCAGCACATGTTTTTTCTTGAAGATATACACTCAGCCGACCAGTCATTTCCTGAAGTGTCAGTCTCAGGGGTTTTCAAGCTATCACCTCTGTTAAAAAGACAAAATTCTGTGTCCCTTGTTAGGAAGCATTTAGATGATGAGTATTTTTAAGGAAAGAAAAAATAACAGCTTATCAACCATGTGAGTTGTCACATATAAAGATTAATTCAAAATTTATTGTATTCTACACCTTTTATAGGTCTTTTAGCTCTTCAAAATATGGCCCCTTAATTACCAAAACACTTTCTCTGCAAGAATACATAAAACATTTATATCCTTCCTTCTGAAGTGAGACAGGAACAAAGTCCTTGCAAATATGAAAAAGAAGGCACAAGGAAGAATAAAGTGTAAGGGGAAAATAAATAGTCTTTGGAATTTCCAAGTACTTTATTCATCATTTATTACGAGTTTGCACCATATCCTCTCCCATGGTTCAATCCTGGACTTGTATCAGGATTATTTCAAATGCATTCATCAAACACAGGCATAAATACAGACCATAACAGTGACTAGACTCAGGACGCAAACAAAATTTAATTTGGCTCTTTCCCAAGTTAGTCAGACAAAGATATTTCAAAAGACATTAGTACACAGAGCCATTGTGGCCATATACAGCAGCAAATAATTACAATACCACATGGATTTCCCTTTGATTTTTCAACTTTTGTGGGTGCATTTGCAACTACTACTCAAATGTCCTTTCAAACATATCCAGTAGCCTGTGAAGAAAGCAGAGCAAAACTGCAGACAAATATACAAATTTTCACTTTCTGGATTTTGAGACAGAAAAGGTTCTGGAGTCTGGTTCCATGTCAGCAATATTTATAAGATGGTTTGAGTTTATAGTGCCTGAGTGATGATTAGTGAAAACTGTCTGCTGGAATTGCAGTTATGAACATTCTCTAATAACAGGAAGGTTCACAAATATTAGAATAAGGAGGTTGTGTGGTGAGGCAAAGAAATGCATCTCTTCCCCAGTCAGACTGCTGACCCCAAATTACCCTAATAAGAATTGCATTGAACCAGATTGTTCCAGAGAGTTTACATCCTTAGAGTCTCTGACTCTTCCACTTTTCATCTACAATAAATCTTAGGGTGGTGTCTTACTAGCGAAAGAGACACAAATGTAGTTAATAGTTTCCAAACAGATGGAAAGTTTACTGGCATTCATGGGTCATAAAATACAAACACAGAAAGTAAAATAATGATTATGATTTTGAACAGTACTGTCACATCACTGATAAATGAGACTCCATACAAATTCATTTAGTTGTACAAACAGAAACACCTTCTTTAGTAAAAGCAGACTATATACAAGCTTCACTTTGACTTATATTTGGAGAATTAATTTGGTTTTCCTTATTTCAAATCCAGTTTTCAAAAGCTCTGTTTCTGGAAGTTCAGAATTCAGGTAGTTTGTGCTAGTCCCCTTATTCCTAGGGACTGGAATAAATGCCGCAGCAAACTGTTTTCTACCAACATAAATTTGAGCATAGAACTACCACCAGCAAAAAAGCTCTGTGTGTGTCATCAGGATTCTTGGTGGCTTTTGGCTGTGCACGAATGTGTAAGTTTTATCTACAACTTCTTAGTTTTGGCAACACATCAGCAAATAAATGGGAGTTCTACTTTTTAAGCCCACCACAAAGTTTTTGCATAATAAATTCTATAACTCTAAGAATGGCTGTTTTCACAGATATTTTTCTTCATTAACCACACATATGGTATGTGTCTTTGCATTTCATAATGCTGATTTCACTCTTCCATAATTGAGTACAGTTATGCCCCTACCATTATGCCAGAAAACAACAACAGTAACAAAAACATAGAAAAATCACTGTGTAAAAGAATTTGATTGCAAGCTGTTTCCCTTGGAAGTAGATACAACTTTGGGATTTTTCCAGTTTTCTGTAACAATTTAAAAGTTGACCTACTAGGAAACTTAAATGAAATGTATACAAAAATAATGCCTTCAATATATGAAGGCACAATGACTGTGAGGATAAATACTGTACATAAAGTTGTCAGTTATGAGAATATCGCATTTCCAAGAGTTTAGCATCAGAATGAAGTTTTGTTGAAGGTTTTCCAATACTTTACATGTGAGCTCCAGGTTCTTTGTTAATTTTAAACTTAATTTACTGGAATTTGTAGCCTCTTGTATATTTCTTATTGAAAGACAATTGATTTGCTGTGGTCCAATGCAGTTGGTCCATATGCTGAAGAGTGCTGGATCTCAGCAGTGACACACCACCAGGGGTACAGGACCCCACACTGCTGTGATCGCCCAGTTCAGATCCCACCACAGACAGCTCAGCCAGTAGGAAGGAGCTCTCATTTTGGAAGGGCTCTAGATTTCATGTAATGCGTAAATACCCCTGCTTGTACCAAAATGCCTGAAAAGGGTCACTTCAGGAACAAGTTAGAGCCTGTGTTAAATAGATGTTCACACAGCCTGAAAAGCTACGTGTGCTTCCCATAGTATTAGTCCTTAATCTTCTTCCAGCCTCTCTGAACCAGGAAAAAAAAGAAAAATATTGTCTTCTAGAACTGAAACCATGAGCCTTTACACCAGTCTCCATGCATTACACAATAATTTCCAAAGCCCTAGCAATGCCTCCAGGCTGTTGGGGAAATGCGAGTGCTCATCTGGGACAAAACTAAAGGCTTTGTTTTACAAAAGAGGGAGGCAGAGAGCAGGATGGGAATGAAGCTCCCACCAAAAGTCAACGGGAGTTGAGACTTGAAGTAATTCTGAATCCTTTGAAATTCTCAGTTCAGTTCAGTACCCAAAAACACTTAATAAATCACAAGACCAGCAAGGGAAAGGGAAGAAAGGGAAAACCTATCCCACATTAAACTGCAATTTCTACTAATTTCTGTGTAGGAAAATTTACTGGTACTCATTTCTCCTGTGAGAAGAAAAATCCCTCTATTAAAACAAATAGAAATCACACCTTTTTTTGGCATTTACAGCTTAAAAAATTTGATACTTCAGTTTCCACGTTGTAGTTACAAACAGCACCTCCACTCCCAAAACCAAAGCAGGGAATCAGATTCTCACCAAATGCATTAGGATTAAAAGTATTCACACTAGAACAAAGGCAACATGGAAGAGAACAGCTAATTCATCTGAGGGTTATATTTAACATTCATTTCCCAATACAGAGATAAAAATAAAAGCAAAACCAGTCTCTCAAGCTATCTTGACTTTGTATCATTTTCAAACAGCAAGTCCTGAGAAGATACAACCAATCTTTATACCCTACCTTTTGTAGCTGACATGTAGAGTCTACTCGAAAAAAATAACATTTTCAGTCTTAAAAGACTGATAAAACAACCTCTGCTCCAGAAAACTTTATCTAGATTTACAGATGAACTCCTTGTATTGCCAGGATCGCAAGAAACAGGACAGTCCCCGTAAAACTACTTGCTCCTAGAACAGCTGGCCAGGCAGCTAGAAAGACATTTAGTAGTGGGATAAGTTCTGATACTTCTTCTGCTTGTTGGACTGTTCATGCAACGGAGTCATGATATGACTCGGCATTTGAGGGCCATCCTGATGATAAAGTAGATAAAAGCCAGTGTCTTCTTTTGTTCTTCTAAACTTACCAAGCAGACTGATGCTGAATTTTTCTTTTCTATCCTATGGAGAGATGTTACAACATTACACTCAGATTCTGATCTTCTGATACTAAGCTTTTTCTCTGGCCTTTTACCCAGCCATGATCAAACTTCTTTTCCTCTTTCCTCACCCTTTTTTTTTTTTTTTTTCAGAGGCTTTCCTGTCTGATTCTAACAGCTGTTTGTCCTTTACAGGCTCTGTCTTCCCACACCTCACAGCTGCACTAACAGACTTTTCCAGCTATCTGCCCAGCCTCTGAGTCTTTCTTTTGGCTCTCTAGCAAATCTAGAACCTCCACCTGCATCTCCGGGTTATCCCCAGCATTCAGAGTGGGATCTTGCTTTAATTTTACTGGCAACATTTTTTAATAGCAACATGTTTCCTTTTTTTTTTTTTTTCCTTAACCTCACTGGAACAAAGAAAAAAGCTAAGGCAACTATAAGGGGAAACAAGGATGTTTTACTACCAAGCACATGGTGAATTGGAGTCATAGAATCACAGAAATTAAAGCTGGAAAACACCCACCAACTATTTGGTCATCTTGCCTGTCTGTGCCAGTGCAGGGCTGTTTTCCACAGTACTTTTAAGGGCAGTAGAGAGTGTAGAATTAATAATTATCTGACCTTTTACTTTGGTTCACAATGACATTACTGCACCGCTTTCCAGCCTATTTTTCTGTGTTCAGCTTTGTATATATACACCAAACTAGCTTCTCATTTCACTGCCTTCCTCTGTACCAACACTGATCTGTAACACCTTAGCCCAGATCTTCCAGAGTGTGAAATTTTTTCCTCTGATCTGGACTTGATCTACTGAAAGAGATACACAGGCTTCAGATTCTATAATCTGAGTCATTTATAAAGAATTGCAGAAAGGAGCAATGGTGCTATATTAAAAGAGACTTCCCTCCTATTCTGTTGATGACCTCTTCCTTCACCTTCCATGGTGTCGGAGAACAGCCATGCCTAGAATGGACCTCTGCACATCATCTGATCCAAACTCCCACCCAAGGCAGGGCCAGGTCCAAATAGCATCATCAAGTTTGGGACTTTGTCCAGTTGAGCTCCAAGGATGGAGAGTCAACGAGCTGCTTTGGCAACCTGTTCTATCACCCTACCAACCTCACTGGGGAGAATTATTTTTTTCTATCGGATTGCAATTTTCTGTCTAGATGCAGCAAGAGCAGTGCTGCTCCCTAGGGAAAGGCAAACTACCGAATGGGCAGAACACAACTGGTCAATTGACAGTTTCAGAGGACAGACAGCATTTTCCAAGGTCCATCTGGGATCAACAGAAGACAAGACAGGAGACAAAACTACCTAAAGTGTAGGCCTGGAGTCCATCCTTGAGAATCAGCTAATAAGCTGGAACAACAGAAGCCAGTACTGTACTCCAGACCTGACCTTAAATGAAGTCTGCAGGCAGGTTGTGTGAGGTGAACATCTCAGTAAAACTGGTCAGGGCCTTTAAGGAATATTAGTGCATCCACATTGCTGCCATTTCTCTTGCTGCTAGGTATGTCCACTGATTCTCTTCCATTCACGGCAAACCTCTGAGCAGAGTCTACCTTGATCTTCTCCATAAGCACTTACTTATTGAGGAGGCAAGGGCATTGAGTAGTCTTCTTGTCTTAGGCAAAACACAGCACTTAATACAGCATGTGCTCCGGACCTCAGCCATTCTAGCGCAGCCCTCCACTGGACATTCTTCTATATGTCAATATCTTTCTTGTCTTTGTCCAGTCCCAAACTAGACAATGTACTCCAGATATGGTCTGCCAAGTGACCAACTGTCGTGGTTTAAGCTTAGTCGTAAATTAGAAAAGCATGTAGCCTGCTCGTTTACCTCCCCCCCCCTCCACTCCTGGAGGGGTGGGGAGGAGAATCAAAAGAATGCAACTCCCACGGGTTGAGATAAGAACAGTCCAGTAACTAAAGTATAACACAAAT
>WYDI02020722.1:0-17694 GCA_009867235.2 Psittacus erithacus | reverse complement strand
GGAAGGTGTCCCTGCCCGTGGCAGGGGCTGGAGCTGGAGGAGCTTTAAGGTCCCTTCAACACAAACCAGTCTGGGATTTATAATTCTGCCAGCAGAAATACCCCTCTCTAGGAATACATGCGTATGCTTGGGGAAGGTATCATTGCGATTAGGACAGTGCAGCAACCAGGAATCAGTGGCTTGCTGGGAACTCCTCTTATTTTTCATTTCATTTTGGTTTGTTCCCTGGGGTGATTCCTTCCTCATGAAACATGAAACTCAGGAATCGATTTCTGTGGCAGGTGTAAAACCAAACCACTGTGAGTATAACCTTACTCACCCAGTAACTACACAAAGGGAAAATCAGTTTATCAAAACCTAGCCTTTCATATGGAAAGCAAACAGAAAACCATCCTATGAAATACGAGACCTGAAAGTGCTGAGAAAGTTTCTGATGCACCATTAAAACATACCCCAAACAATAAAAAACCAACCAACCAGTCAGCCACATTGATTTGCCATGATCTGAGTCTCCTTACATGCACATCGCCGTTGCTCAGAGGAAAAGAGGAGATGAAAGAAAGTGTACTAATACAAAAGAAGAACAGAATGGGAACAGGGAACCACAGTTAATCAAGGAAAGCTGCTTAAGCACATAACGTAACAGAGTCTCTCTCCATTCCCAGGATAGAAATTTCCAGAGCTGTAAGCAAGTGAGTTGGGTATTTTATTTAAAAGGTTGTGCCCTTCTGGCATATACCTGGTGGTAAAGACTTACAGGACTGTCCTGATGTGCAGGATGAGAAGGAATAAAAGCAGTATGTTAAGAACTGGTGTGACACAAGAAAAAGGCACAGCCCTGACTACTAAAAGGTTACAGTTTGGCCACCTTGACAGAGACTTCCATCAAAAACAGTTATTCACTGGGCGTTCTACTTCCATTCGTTTCTTTCCTTCTGTTACTGTTTTCCCCCACTGATTTTCATCTCTGCTTAGAGCAAACATTCTTTCCCATGGTAAGAACACAAAAACACGGAAGAGAAAAATATCTAATATGACTCACAACCATTGCCAGCCTCAAATATTTATTCTTCCTTCAGGCATTGATTACGCCACCGTACAGAACACTGTGCCACCTTCTGTAGTTACTTAAATCTGTCTCACATCCCATTCCATTCGGTTTTGGGAGTGGATGCTTATTATTAGGAGAATCTCTTCAGTTTCTGGCACTAGGACATATTACTTCACCTTTTATAAAAACATCTCATACACTTTTTATACTCTTTTTCACACCTCTAAATTTAAATTTAAAGAGCCCATTTTGACACTGACTCCTCTCTCAAATAGCACATTCTTTATTTATAGGTTAGCATAAGTAATAGATGGATTTCTGCCTCCAGTTACTAGCACGCTCTCCACAGAGCCTACAGGACTGTCCTACAACCCTGACCAAGGTTCTGCTCTAACAGATGCAATGGACTCTGGCTCCCCATACAGAACATACGTATCACTTAATCCATATGAGCTACCAAAAATTATCTGGGCTGAAATTAAAACACTCTTACTGCTATGTCAATCCATTACAAAGGAAAAAAGCAACCAAACCACAAACCACCCTTGCCCAAAATTGCTGACTATCCAAAACTGGTCCTATTCTAGGAACTTACTTTGTCCTCTGCCATCTTAGATTCATAGAATGGTTAGGGTTGGAAAGGACCTTAAAGCCCATCGAGTTCAACCCCCTGCCATGGGCAGGGACACCTCTCACTAGGCCATGTCACCCAAGGCTCTGTCCAGCCTGGCCTTGAACACTGACAGGGATGAAGCATACACCACGTCTCTGGGCACCCTGTGCCAGCGCCTCAGCACCCTCACAGCAAAGAACTTTTCCTTATAGCTAACCTGAACTTCCCTATTTAAGTTTAAACCCATCACCTCTTGTTCTACCACTACAGTCCCTAATGAAGAGTCCTTTCTAGAAGAAAGCAATCTAGATGAAAATAAAAAAGGACTAAGGACCCCTATCACTTCTACTACCCACAAACAAAACTTAAACACACACCAGCAACATGTTTTCTGTTCCTCCTTGTTCTGGAAGTACAGAGAATGATTCTGCTGATGGGAAAAGCTTGGTGTCTGGCTCAGAGATAAGACTAGGTGTCTCACATGAGAATGCCAAGCTACTATGATGAGCAATCTCCGTACCACCACCTCTCAGAGAGGCACAGCCATGCTCTGGAGCAGAAGAGGGCACTTCCTCAAGGACAGCATTTCAAGTGCACCCTGTGTTTTCTGCGGCTCCCTGTGAAGTCTATAGAGTTTTGCTTATTGAATTCCACTGATTATTAGAAAATAGGTTGGCAATGCAACTAAAGAGGAAAGAAATCCAGCCAAGATCAAACACACCAGAGACACTAATAGATGAGAGACTCTGCTTCCAATCCTGCCAACCACTTGATGACACTTTGCAGGAGAGGAGCTTGGAAAGAAAACGCAGTCATAAGTCCCCTCCAGAGAGCAACTGAAACCACCACTGAGCTGGCCAGAACGGTGAGAGACCTGATTCCACCTCTGGTCTCTGGAAACGGGGAACAGAAAAATTAAGCAGCAACAGGGCTGGAAGGGAGTGATCAAAGGTCCTGACTAAGCCATTGGCCAAGTCTACGTCTCCTTTTCCAGCTCTCTAAAAGCCAGGCTGCTGTTCCCTGGTTGACTTTAGAGGACATCCAAACGTACTTAAGTTTCAAAGGGGTCAACCTCTTTCTGGAAAGGATAATTCTAAGAACAGGCAGTAAATATAACTCATTTATAGCAACTAATTCATTCGTTGCCAAGTGCCTTGTAACCTTTTTTAACCAACAGCTCTGAAGTGAAGCAAGATTGCAAGATGGGGCTTGCACTGTATTATCACATCTAAAAATACATTCCCAAAGACTCAGTCCTGAACGAACTGCATTTCTGGGGTACATGTTTGCAGCAGTAAAAAACAATCCATATCAAAGAGGAAGGCTTGTGTTGGCTCCAAGAGAGTGCCTGGGACTCAGGAGACTGAGGTTTGCTTCCCAGCTGTATTCAGAGTCAGTTATCTTGGGTAACTCTGCCAAACTGTGATTTCCTTGTTCCAGCATACCTTCATAAATCAGGGATAACAACCATTCTTCCCTGCCTCCCTGGGAGTGCTGCGTGATCGCACGCTCCGAACAACTGTGCCACAGCACCAGGACATGACATTTTGGCTGTGCAGGCAACAGATACATTCCAGGTGATCCAATCCCAGCGGCTGCAGAGCTCAGGCAGCTGTGGTAGACCCTCACCCTGCACGCAGCGATGTCAAAACCCCTTCCCTGTTCTTTCTTCAGGAGACGCTGATGGTAGCTCCCATGCCAGTGCCTGCTTATACACAGGGAATAACGTTTGCCTGCGAGGGCAGCATTGACTTGCGACCAGCCACCAAGGAAATAGTAATGGGCAGAACAAATGTCCTCTGGTGACCAGGTGCTCCATGTCAAGGCATGTTATAGCTCCCGTCCAACTGCCCTAGCAAGTGCGCACAGAAACATATTTATATCCACACAAATATATTTATGCCCACACAAGCAAGAGGCGACGTGCCTATGCTTACCCCTGAAATGGAGAACACAACCTCTTTCAAACACCAAAAAAGCTTCTAGGGATAACCTTTCACAAATAAACAACCTGCTCTGCTCCGAGAGGGATTTGAGAAAGAGCAGAGATTACAATGGGCTTAATCATGATTAAACACTGATCTGGCTCAATCTACTCAAAAGCAGACCAAAGATAAATAAAAACCTGCAGCAGACGCGTTTCATACTGGAAATTCTGGAACTTTCATTGACGTCATATTTTTTGTGTTCAGATAATATCTGGAGGAAACAGATCAAGAAAACAAAAGCAAATTTTGAGTTAAAATTCTCTGCGCTGTGTAGAAAGAAGGCAGCTGCAGCAAGGCATGCACAGGGCAGCTCAGCATTTCACAGACCTGGTTTTCACTGCAGCTGAAGTGGCACTATCAGAGCGATGCCACTAGATAGGATCAAGTATTCCCTTTTGTCCTCATCTCCTGGGTCTTACCCTGTAAAAGCAGGCAACATTAGTCCCTGCATTTCCCCTCAGACAGAGCTGCTTCTGATCAGTGACAGGCAGTGATTTTCTTGTACTAAAACAATGTCACCCGCTCAGTATCTACCGCAGCTGGGGTTCACTGATTCCTCAGGCATAACAGGAAAATTCTGCATGAGGGGAAGGGGTTGCCTCTAGTGCACATCTCTCAGGTACAGACAGGTCTTTCCTATGGGTGAGGAAACCCAGGAAACATTCCACATCACAGGAGACAGCTCCAGCCACTAGTACTACTGAGGGAGGTGGGAAAAGTAGAGCAATGAGCACAGATCATAGGGACTGCTTGGTTACAGCACTATGTTTTCCATTTCATTCAACAGGGTAAGGATATTGGCTTTGAAGAGAGAGAAATACCTTTTCGAATGAGGGGGGAGCCTTTGTGGAGGAGAAAGCTGATCCGAGTTATCTCATTCTATCATTTCAACTCTCTATGTCCACATAAGCCCAGTGGATGACCACATAATGTCTGGCCAACAGACGGGAGACCCCTTCCTGTACTAAGACAGCTAGAAGCTAATCACTACCTCTCCTGGTGCCTAGGGAATGTATCCTGCGCTTCGCAGTCACAGGACCTCTACTTCCAAACACCAGGAGGAAGACTTTCAACCCCTTTTTATCTGTGACCTCCAAATCTTCTCCAGTGAAGGTGACAATCCCCATATAGACAATGTAAGCCTACTGATAATTACTTTGTTCTTCTCACTTGCTTTTCACTGACCTATTGGACATAGCTTACAGTGCACAAATTTGGCACCACGGGCACAAGCAGACCTTGATAGGGAAGCCTATCTTACTTACCCCATCTTTTCAGGCTGCAAATTATCACCTACTTCAAGAACAAAACCACAATTCTCATCCCAGCTCCTACCACGCTTCAGCCCACCCATTGTATCTCTCATGCCAGTCTAGATTGATCACTTTCAACTTCAAGCAGAATAATCATCACTTTGCAGTTGAATTCCACACTTGCACAAACTGCAGATGAGGGTTACACAATTTGCACTTCCTAGATGAGAAGCCGCCAAGCTGCTGTCTGTGGCATCAAGTGGATAGTCCTTCCTTATCGACAGTAACAGCAGATGCACTTGCTTATTAACACATAAATAGGAAATTCATGGGTTACTGTTGCTTTTACCCCCAAAAAACCTTCTCAAAACAGAAAGCTGTCAGGGGGTTACTAAATATAAGGCTGATGCACAGATTACTTAAAATTGCTCAATAACCTACTTCTGAAGGAGAAATGAGACCAAGAGCCCTGAAACACCTGAAAGGCACAGGGGGAACACTTGACAGAATGCAAAGAGTATTTTTATATTCATCTTAAATAGCTGACTCCTCCTGCACATCCTACTGGCATCAAGCACTGATGCCAACAAACGCTTTAGCACGTCTGTTGCCTATGGAAAAGGACTACGGAGTTAACCACCAGGACAACAAACAATGTGAACCGTCACCTGGCGAGACTTGCACAGATCTCTTTTTAAGCTATAAAGACAGCATGTTCCTCAGGAGAATTATTTTGTTCCCCTTCCCAAAATAGATACAATGAACACTTGCCAAGGAGAATTCTTCATCTGCAATTAAGGACTTCCCAAACCTAGAAATAACACCCCAAAGCGGGTAAAATACTCAAAAACACCCTGGGGTGAGAGTCCCTGGGGAGCTCTCCCAGAGCCGTGCCTCCTCCCCAGGAAAAATCAATCTCGCAGTTAATATTAAAACATTATTAGTTAATAATATTCTGTATTGCTGCAATACAATGCAGGGAAATAACGATTTACAAATACAAAGCTCAGCGTGTGCCCTCAGAACCTGACTCTGCAAGCAGGCAGGACACGGGATTTTGTTCTTGTCTACTTCTCCCAACCTCTCCTGTATTTAAAACCTAAAGACAGCACATTTATCTGAACTTACACAATGCCACGCTGGTATTTTCCAGAGGGCTAATCCGGCCTTTTACATTCTGTAAGCTTGGCATTGTGTGAAAGCAGATACCAAATATTCAGAGAGCTCAATTTAGAAAGATCCCATTTCTGAGGCTGAGCTTTCCTGAAGACCTTCCTGCAGAGCTCCAGACAATGCCTCAACCAGCCATTCCCACTAGGCTAAGGGCACTCACTCTTCCCAAGTATGTTTTAGGAGGTGTTGGGCCAAAAGAAGGTGCAGGCCTGACAGACAGGTGAGAACTGTACAGGGTGTGAGGCGTCAGAGAAATCGACTGCCGTGAACAGTGACAGTGCGTGAATATTAACCTGTTTTGCACAACGAGTGGTTGAGAACCATGTCTTTGCATGCAAGAAACTACAGCATCACCTGCCCAGTCATCATCTGTCACTGCCTTTCAACAAAATCCACCTCTCTGGGTCAAAATCAGAGCTCACGAAAGCCAATGAAGAGATGCCCCCCTAGAATTAACAGGGTTGTATATCGGGGATCTGTGAAACACCAAACCAGCCAAGGCTGAAGCACCTGCTGGTGCTGCGTTTCATCCTACCCAGTATTTCTAGAGTACCTAGCAGATGCAGCCTTACGCCTGTGCTGCAGGACCTTCTTCACACAGGCAGGATGCGCTCAAGGCAGGAGAAGGTTTCCTTCCTCTCTTGACATGTCACTCATAGGGGCTACCTGCGTCAGCACCAGCTCACTACCTGCCACAAAAGCAGCAGTTTTCCCAGCAGGGCTCTGAGCCCAGGGGTTTTCTTTGAATCCTACCAAGTCTCTTATATTTCCATGCTGCCTCACAGCTGGCTCCTTGGTCTCTTAGATGAAGGTGCAGAAAGCGAAGGGAACCCCCCAGTCCCAACATAGATACTGGAAGTGCAGTCCTACCCTCCAGGCCAGCAAAATCACAGACCAGTAAGAAATACAGCACTTGGTTCTTGACGCAGAAGGAAATGATCTGGTTTGCAACACCAGGATTCATTTACAAGCCCTTCAGCCTTTTGCGGCCGCTGGTTTTGCTGTATCTCTGCAGGTGGGATTTCAGGATGCTGAGACACCTTGGTTAAGCTAATGGGAGGTCTTGGGCGCTGGACCAGGGAGATGCACTCCCTGAACAGGACCACATTGCTTGGACGCAGGAAGCCATCAGCTCCACACAGTTCCACCTCTCTCCCTCCCATGCACAGGCTGTTTGCAAACCTCGCCATCCCTGGGACAGTGATGGATGGCACATCCCTTAGCTACCTGGAAGGCCAGGCTTAAAGGCAGGCCTATCCTGCACACGGCAGACGAGGAGAGCTGAAGCTGATAGAAACCATATACTTGGCTGGCACTGTTAGCATCAATGTGGAATAGTTGGCTGCTTTGATCTCCTTATCGCTAAATTAAACCATATTCTTGCCAAGGCACTTCCTGCCATTCTTCTGAGCTAGATGTTCAAAAGGGACTCCTCAGCCACTCATTCTACTTCAAGCATTCATCTTTGTTGGTTCAAATCATCTACTTATCTTAGCCGTTAGCAAGGAACTGATTTCAGGAAAGCTAATATGAGCAGGCTGGAGGCATTGTTCACCCCAAGCCCACTGCAGAATCTGAAAACACCAAAAGCATGCCATCAATTTGGATAAAACAACACCCTCTGACCTCACATACTACATAGCTAGGTAGATGTCCCATTTTATGCCGCATGATTTTCCATAAAGCTGGAAGCCCAGCTAAAACAGAGGGCTTTGAGAGCTTAAATGTATTGTAACAACCAGATGTTTTAAAATACCTTTTCCAGCGCTTCTCTATCGACCAGCTCCTGTACAGCCAAAAGCTTGATACTGTAACAAAAAACAGACAGACAGAGAAGAATGAATCACTCCACTGCAGGCATTACAGAAACACAAGTAACAGCAGAACTGAAGCGCTCTTTTTACCCTCCCACTTCACAAAGCAGTCTGTAGAAGTAGCAAACAAGATTCCTGGATTCCAACTTGAAAGCATGTCTGAATTCACCTGACAGAGAAAGTGCATTAATCATTACATTGTCAATACCTTAAATGAACAATTAAGGATCTTCTGAATGATAAACACAAAGGAAGACTCTCAACATTTCTACTGGGTTTAGTCAGCTTTGTTCTTCAGCAGCAACAGGTTTCTCTGGGTCCCACAACAGTCATCCCCAGGGATTTACGACATCATATACTAAGTACAGTAACTGAGACAACCCACCTCAAGAAACTTGAGGGAGACATGAGAGAAATGTGCATAACTGCTTGAAAGTAGGGTAAAAAGATAATCCACAATTATTATTCTTGCAATGCTAATCAAAATTTGCTAATCAAAACCAGGTTTCTTCACCCACTGGATCTTTTCTAAATTCGCCTCTAGGAGCTAAATCCTGCACATTCAATTTCCTTCACCTCAGAGTGAGAGTTACCCGAGCAGGATTTTGCCCTGCAAGACGAGTGAAGTCACAGCTAAATCAAAGTATACAAGAGAACCATGTCAAACATCTGTACTTTCAAAATCAGTTTAATAAGCAATGAGAAATTATCCACCCTTCAACTTCAGTTACTTGCACACATCCCCATGTAGTGCAAAAGCCCCATGCTGCCCACAGTAAGGAATTTCAGGAAAATCTCGTTGCATCCCCACCAAGCTGCAGGGCTCACAGGGCAGGTATGAACCCAAAAAGTCCTGGCAAAGCATTGCCAGCAGGTTGAAGGAGATGATCTTCCCCCTCTATGCAGCGCTGGTGAGGCCATGTCATGCCTCCCCATTCCTGAGCACTCACAGCAGTTACCTCAGCCAGGGAGTAGAAGGGATCAGCAACACATCCACTTCTGGAGCCAAGCATCTACTTTAAGATGACACAGTTGATATTCAGCCCACCTAAGCTTTAGCTCTTCACAGCTCTGGTGCCTACTTCAAGCTTTAGATTGACTATATGGTTAATGAAATGAGAGAGGAACTTCACTTCCCTGGGGCAGTTCAAGCCACCTACCAAGTCTGCCAAAGGATACAACTGGCCATGTACTACAAGGAGTTTTATCCATCTCTCAAAACCTCAGAGCAATGCTGCATAATTCTTGAACGTCCACTGACATCTTATACATTACTCATGTAAATCCATCCTGTAACAGCAGCTGGCAAAACAGAGCTTTAGTCCTGCCCTGCGGTGTTACAGTGCTTTCCACTACGGCATTCACAGCCTAAGGCCTATCACAAATGTGCTTTTACTTTAATGTACTTCTAGCTTTCAGATGCCTTCAAAGCATCATAAAAAGCCAATGAATTATAAAATAACTCCATACATTTCCAGCCTGTAGAGGGTATTATGACTAAGAGAAGGTGGAGAGAGTTCAGAAAACAACAGGATAATCAGGAAAAAGGTATTAAAGCCCAAGCACTACAGTAACAGGGGGCACACGATCTTCTGTTACCATTTGTGCTGCACACAAGCATTCAGCTGAACTGGAAGGTGCGTAGTAAAATCCCACGTTTTGCCATTCCCCTCTGCAAGCTATACATCAAGGGGCTTGTTACACAAATGGCTTTTGTCTTTTTCCTTTTGAAACCAGACACTTTTTGATCACTTGATCATGAAAAGGTAGAATTTATCAATCAAGGCTGCTTCTGCCAATCGACTGATTCATTTCTAGGACATTAACTGTGGGTTATCTGACACTCAACAGCTGCAGAAAAAAGAGAGAGACTGCCGCAAATGCAAGTACTGTT
The DNA here is from genome assembly GCA_009867235.2 of Psittacus erithacus. Taxonomy (NCBI): domain Eukaryota; kingdom Metazoa; phylum Chordata; class Aves; order Psittaciformes; family Psittacidae; genus Psittacus; species Psittacus erithacus. The sequence continues at coordinate 7,908 of WYDI02020722.1, read as the reverse complement.
CTCATTAGAGATCATCCTCTTACTGTACAAACTTACCCTCCTTCCCATTTACACTAGTAAAGCCCTACAAGAACTCCTTCAACTGGTATGTTTGTATTTAAAACGAAGAATACCAAGTTACACAGAAGCAAGCAAAAAAACCAGGGGGCAGGAATCTTCTTACTTTATCTCACTGTATTTACAGGGATGCTGTAGTCTTGTTTAGAGGTGAAAAACCCACACGAAACATCTACATCCTGCAGAGATACTGCATATGCAAGGCCAGAAGCAAATCTGAATTCAGTGTCAAGTGATTTGCAACAGCAGTGGTTTAACTCTTGGTGCAAAAAAGCCTTCCCTCTACTGTTATCAATGTACAGAGATCAGAGCCTGCCCAGTGCTTTACTCTTTCAAGTATTTTTTCTAGGTCAAAAGCAGTCAGTAAATGTAAATATCAGCCTTCATACAGCCTGCTGCAAGATGCTTCTTTCCTTGAAGCTCTCTGCTTATTGCATTACAGTCCAATACCTGGAAAACTGCTCGACATCTAGTTATTTACTGCTATTTCTTCCAGCAATTCCAACCAGCGCTAGTATGTGCTACATTATACAGTGTTGGCTTAGAAATGCAGCTTCTTTCACGGCTGCTGCTTTGGGGGCTTTATGCTTTGAAAAGTCATCAGGCCACTTATTTAGGCACTACATCGGCAATCCTACAAACTCTGAGAGCAACTCACAGCCGCGTCTGCTGTTTGTAGCTTGCGTGTTTACCAGTGATTTCAAAACACACAGGAATACAATCAGTAACTGAGAGGGAGGGAGGATCTCTAACAAAGCAGAAATGCAAAGACAGCCACCAAAAGCCAGTGCTGAAGCTCAAGATCTTGCTGTTTACAGCACCTCACTTTAGTGCTCTGTTTATGCACTGTGGTGTCATTTCTTTCTTCTTCATCTGTGCCACGCAAACAGTGCCTCATGAATGAAGTCATAGAAAAATCATAGCTCCTGAAGAAACCTTTCGGATCCTGGAGCACCTGCTCTAATGTACCAGCCTTAAAGCATACTGTTGAGAAACCTGCAATGCAAGGAACTATATGAACTTGAGAAAGATGGCCTTGCCTGTATCTGAAACTGCTAAAAATACTCCGACTCCATTACTTACATGATCTATTTAACCAAAGCTATTGAATTTCATAACCTGGCACCTCTGGCACGCTCAAAATACTTGAAAACATGCAGGGATAAGGATGACGGACTCTCCTCCAGCTGTAAAAACATGCAACCATGATGTGCTGTCAAGGAAACACGACTCCCTCTTTTTTTGGCAAGGGGTGACGCACAGCATCCTCCTCTAAGGGAATTCCTTTTGGTTTCCAGAAGATTAGTCACAGTGCTAAGCAAATGCCTATAGCTACAGCACATTTCTGTTCCTTGGGGCAGCATTGCAATCCTTCCCTCAAGGTCTTCTTCCTCAAAAACACATAGCATTGGGTTCCTCTCTCTATCCCCACGTACCCAGGAAAAATGTGAGCCTTTTTAGGAACCTTTTGCAATACTACAAATTTAGGATTACAGCCAGCTTCTGGACCACCCCTGCATAGCACTAGAATTGCAGCCATTAGGGACACAGGTCACTTGCCTGTCAGTATTAAAGGAGAAGGTCTCCAGACCCCAGTGACCTGCATCTGCTGAGCTGACCCCAGAGTGGAGCTGAGGCTCCCATTCAGTGCAGAATGGGAATTCTGAGAAAAAGGGGAAGAGAAGTGAGGAAAATGGGAAGCATTAAGCTCAGTGATCAGAATCACTGAAGCACTGAAGCATCATGGTGGCATCCTACAGGCGCTGACAGGCACTGGGATGCAGGGCGGCTGTGAAAGCAGAGCACAAGATCGCAGATGGAAGCTGGCACTCCCAATGCCTGCATCTTGGCTCTCTGTGCCTTGTCAGCCTGCAGAGGGCTGGTGCACAGGGAGTCTCCAAGCATATCAGAACAGGCACATTTACTGCCACTTTGCTTACACTTCCTGGAACATGGAAGAGCAGAGCTCCTCGGGCAGCCAGCACCACCCGTCCCCCATAGATTGGTACAGTACATCATCTCCTACCCAGCTTTGTCACCCAGCAGCAATGTGAACTGAGGATCGGCCTCAATTTGCTTTGCAAGCTCATACATCTTTGCCTGGGGACTGAGGTTTTTCCAAAACCCTCATGCTTTCTATTAGTCAGTGCATGAGCCTGACTGAAGTTAACAGCATCAAGAAATGCCATTTGACTTCTCTTAGTTTTCTGGCTCCTCATTCAGCAAACAGCTGTGCCGAATCACGCTCCAGCTAAGCTCACAGACATGCTCATAAATAGCCTGTATAAAAACCACTCAACCTCAGACTGTTGTTCTGAGCATCATTAAATCATTCCCCTCCTCCCTCCCTTTCAGTCCATAAACTTTTCCCTTTGTTCTTGAGATGAGATGCTGTAACGATGTTGTGGCCCACGGTGAACATTTTATGGATGACTTACATATCCAAAGAGAAAAGCACGGATGCACATAACAGAAGTGCTTGATGACAGACTTATGTTTGGGTTAGTTAACAAAAAGAAAAGTACAAAACCCCTTGGGTCATTGAATTTGTGTTCTAAAATGATATACGCGTATCTGCATAAACTGGCCTCACTCCTAAATCAATTCTGCTCTAAGAGATGGGCATGAAACATGAGAGCTGGAAAAACAAAACGCAGCTGAGCTGTGCTGACAGCCCTTGGTACCTGGGAGGGAGCCCTCCCCATCAGCTGCCTGCTCTCCCCATACCTGACCTCAGTCCCCAGCTCTCCTGCCCAAATAGCATGCTCTGTTTCCCCACCATTCACATCACAGCCCCATTTTAACTTTGGTGGTTGGTGAGTTAACAACAAGGGTGGAGAAGTGACCATCACAGGGTTTGTGCAGCCTTTGCAGTGAAGGAGTAACACTTAAAGATGTTCATCAATGCAAGTACTGGGAAAAACCAGCTCATTTTTGCTGGCATATCCCATTTAAGAAGCTGTCTTTCCCCCCAAGACCCTGTTTACTCAAACCCCAGTAAAACCAAAAGGAGACAGAAGAAAGAATAAAACCACGTTTAATGACTTTCAGCCTCATAAACTTCCTCCATCAACCCCTATGAAGTCTGGCAACGAAATAAAACCGGTTTCTCCTTTTCCACTAAAAGCATCTGCATCTTCTCAATCACCCCTTAAAGGAAAGGGAAAAACCACGTCCGTTGCCATGTCTTAACAGCTGCTGGAAGTCATCAGAGAGCTTATGAAGCAAACTGATGAGCCTGGATGAGAATACCATGGCATCTAAAGTCCCAGCTATGGGACTGGCTGCCAGCTAACGACGCCACAAAATGATCTGGGAGCTTCTCAGGAGAAAATATACCTACAGTAAATAGAAATCAGAATAAAACCAGACAGCTGGATTTCCCTTAAAGAAAAAATTACATATAAATTCACTTTATGTATATCTGTATTATCACATAATGTGTATTTAAAGACATTATATATTCATATTATAAGTTAAATAGCTATTAAAAATTTATATATAATTTTATGAACATAATATATAACAGTATATATATGTAAATCTACTTAGAGCTTATTTTTGCAGTTCAGATGTGTTCTTTGCTGTCTAGCCATCATTGATTTGCCTACAGAATAGTTTGAAACCCAAAAGCAGATCAAGGCACTGTAGCTGGGAAGGGAATCAAGAGTAAATGGAAGGAGCAGAGAAGTTGAAATCCATCAAGCAAATTGGCATACAAACACTGTTCCCCCGACGTTTGCATCCGTGGATCCTATTACATTGTGTGAGTGATTGGAGTATTTGTCATGGAGAGAAAGGAAACTGTAATGGAACTAAAAGGGGGAAAATATGCATTATTGATGGTTACTACTGAGCGTTTAAGGGGGGGAATAGCAGCATTACCCAAGCTAACAGGCAGGAGGCAACAAACAGTTCACTCCTTTCTTTTTGCATTTGAGCAGTTCCCTGGGTCCAGGGATGCTCTTTCAATCCGCTCCAACACACAGCTCTCGCCTTGCTGTTCTCTTTCCTACACCTGCAGCAAAGCCATCACTTTGTAGGACCTATAAACTTAGCACTGAGGGGCTGATTTACATCTGTGTGATGCTGTGGTTTCAGCACAGCTATATCATTGCAGAGAAGGAACCCTGATTCATAAGCCCTGGACATTGTGTGTTCCCAATGCACAAGTGTAAAACCAAAAAGGGAGGTTGCAAGAACTTCTTCCTAGCGCTCTGGAAGGAAGTAAACATCACACAAAATGACCCAACCTACAACTGGAGACAGAAAGCATGAGAGTTCTCATGTTATATACAAGACCTGGAAGCCTTCTTGACCACCTCCTTAGGAACACCCATTCCAAGCTCTTTCTAAACAGATGAAATCCACGCTGCTGTGCATAGACATTTCATGCACAGTGAAATTAAGAGGGGAGCTGCTCAGAACTCCCAGACACTCTGTGACACTAAGGAGGCATCATCCTTTCCTTGTCCAACTACACAGAAAAGGTGTCTCCTAAGCGGTGAGGCACCGATGTTCAACAGGGCACTGATGCTCAGCAGGGCACTTCTGCTAATTCTGCAGGGTTCTGTCACAGAGAGGATTAAGAGCAGAAGGGAAGCATCCTATTTGCCGCTTTCTCCACGTATAGGATCCTGTCTCAAAGCCTAAGTCCTTCCTTTTCAGCTAAGGGGAGAGGAAGCAGGACATCATCTGCTTGTTTCCACCTGTACAAAGTCTCCCTTTCTGAAGATTCCCCTCAAACTTTTGAATCAGAGGAAGTCACAAAAGAGGCATCCTTTTGGGTGCATGCAGTGCACGCATAAACAGTCTCATTCATTATGTTCATAAGATCTGCTAACCCATCTCCATCTGGGATGCAGAGTACTGAAAACATAAGCCCTGAGCTAGATGCACTTTTTAGAAACACTTTGCTAAGTTACAGAACATCCTACGGCCTATTCTCTTGCTGTCCCCTTATCAGTCTTACCTATTCTTCTCCAGCGCTGTCCCTGCACACTGGTGCAATGCCAAGAGCGGCAGCAGTTACAGAAGTAAAAGTCATGGAACATTTCTAAAGTCCTCAGAAGAAATGTTGGTTATTAAGGACTGGGATACATTGCACTTGATTGAACAGAACCAAAGCTGATTCCTGAGGGGCAAAGGTTAATTAGGCAAATGGCTCAAAGGAGCAGTCTGTTCTAAGTCAGTATTTGTTGATTTTTTTGTTTTTAGATGAGTTTAAGATAGATGGGGCAGTTGAAAATAACCCCCAAATTCCCAAACTCAGGAGATGAAACCACAAAAGGACTGAAGCTGCCAGTAACATAACAATTACAGAGTAGCAGCTAATAAATAAAGCAGCAGCAAATCAAATACCTATATTAAATTATATTGAAAGCAGTGATCTTGCCTGCATATACCTACTAATGGGGAGCAGGTACGGGCAGTGGCAAAATGCAGATTAACTTCCACCATCATTCAGACCTCAGGGTGACAATCCAGGAGGCTTCTCTGTCACTACTTCCATTTACTCCTTCACTGGTTACTCCTGTGCCAAAGACTTCACTACCCAATAATTCAGGCAGCAGAATGGAATACTACTGCAAGTGGGGGGGGGAATAGTGTGATGACAGTTATATTTACTCACAAAAACCACACAAGTTGTTTCAACTCACTCCTGACACGCAGCAAACCAAAACCAGTTGCCTGTGTTAAAAAAGGGGGGGAGTTGGCTTTTGCTTTAATTTATAACACAATAAAATGTATTTTCCTTCTTCTGTATTGCATTTTTTACCATATTCCTTACTTACTTACTCATAACATCTCCCTTCAAACCAGTTCACCTTACGCCCAGTGGCTCTGAAATGAGGGGAAAATGCTCTGCGTAATGTTCACAGCCTTTGGATCGGTTTTTATTCATTTTTTAATTCTTCAGAGGACGCCTGTTTCCTTGTAATGCTGCAGGAAGAGAGAGGCCCACAAAGAGCGCTGTGTTTGCAGCGACATTGATTTCTTCTGAGTCATTCAAACTGGACATGGGCAAGCTATTTAACTTGCACTGAATTATTCAAATCTGTCCAACAAGGGAGGAGACCAAGGTTGAAACCAAAAACTGTAGAAGCTCATAAAAACCAAAAGGTGACAGAGCTTCCAAATATAGGCAGTATGTTCTACTGTGAGTGCTCTCCGGTATTTGGCTCTTCTTCCAGATTTTCTGAATCATTCCCTGCTGGAGTGAAGCTCCTCGGTTCCAGAAATGGTGCCTCCTCCAATCCAACCCTGCCCTGCTGCAGCAGAGGGAAAACTGAGCAGTCCTTCATTAAATCGGATGGGCACGTTGGGGAAAGGCCGCACCACCACACCATCGTTCTGCCATGAAGAACACAGCTACCCCAGAATTATAGGACCTTGGGAGGCAAAGCGATTCATAAGGACTCTACTTGGGGAATTTTCCTCTGTGTCCCTGCAAAACAGATTTGAACTTGGAAAGCAATAAAGTAAGATGTGAAATAGTTTGGTCCCCTTTCTCTGTCCAATATGTGAACCATATGCCATCAAGTTCTTATGTGAAACCCCCTCATATCCCCTTATTCAATCCCAGAAACTTAATGCAGTATTACCTTGTCCTACACACACATCCTCCTCTCAGAGAAACGGGTTTGCCCAGTTGAAAGCCTTACAGTGGAAACCAGCTCATTTTGTTAAATATAGGCTCAAGAGCAATGCTACAGTTTGATGGCAGAATGAGCCTGGTGGTATGCAAAGAGTATTGAAGCTTCCTGGCTGCATCTATACACAGAATTTCACAGCCTTTTATAGTACGCTCTTAACAAAGAGATTTAACCTCAAAAGTTGGCTCCTGCTTTGAAGAGGCTGGCAGATCGCCACAGCAATTGTGTGCTTCATATGAGCACCTTCTGCAGAAGACTTCATGCCAAAGTGGAATGGTTCTAATGGTGGAAGTGGCCAAACACCTGGGATTAAAATAGGAGAACATACACAAGAGGTGCTCAGAGAGACACCAATGAAATCCCCGAGGAGAGGCACCGTGACGAGGGAAAAGGAGCAGTGCAGAAATCGGAGCAGTGCAGATATCAGCGCAGTGCTTTGGTCAAGTGTACTTCTCTTCACAGCTCTTTCATGAGCAGCTGATGTTGTCTTACAAATAGTGTCAGGACCCACTGCCAGCAACTGGGCTGTTCTTTTTATAGCATCTGGACCATGTGGAGAAGGAAAGGCCGCAGGAGATGAGACTTCCTCAAAACTGGCACTTGGCTAGCACACTTAGAGGTTACAAAACCCAGACCAGTTTGGTTCCCAAGCTTTGAAGGAACACAAACATACACCCATCCTCCTAAAACTGAGCTCAACAGCACATTCCAAAATGTGACGTAAAGAAATGGGAAACTGGGAAGAGAAGCGAGCCAGAGAGAGCAAAGGCTGAAAACCTGAGTTTGGTATGCCAGTGAAGATGCACTCCTCTGTCTTGTGTACACCCAACTGTCAGGAGCAGCGCCAAAAACAACCAGGTAAAGCTACTCACAAGTGGAGTTAATGTCAAGCCATAAAGAAGTTTGTTTACGCTGATGCTGTATTCTTAGGTCACCAGAAACACAAAGAATGCTGTAGTCAGAAAATAACAATCTGCCCATTGTCACATCTGCAAAAGCTCACAGAAAGCACACGAGATAAGAAAAAAGTGTGTCATGTAAGGGGAAGAAGCTAGAAGCCTCCTTTCCAAGAGCTAATTACAAAAGTATCATGAAATCCCAGACTGGTTTGGGTTGAGGGGACCTCAAAGCTCCTCCAGCTCCAGCCCCTGCCATGGGCAGGGACACCTTCCACTAGAGCAGCTTGCTCCAAGCC
>WYDI02020720.1:0-26652 GCA_009867235.2 Psittacus erithacus | reverse complement strand
TGCCCCCAGTTTATATACTGGGCATGACATGCTGTGGTATGGAATACCTCTTTGGCTAGTTTGGGCCAGGTGTCCTGTGTCTGTTTCTTCCCAGCTTCCCCTCCTCCCTGACAGAGCATGAGGCTTAGGAAGTCCTTAGTCAAAGTAAACATTACTGAGCAGCAACTAAAAACATCTGTGCTATCAGCGCTGTTCCCAGGCCAAAAGTCAAAGATGCAGCACTGCACCAGCTACTAAGAAGGAGAAAAATGACTGCTACTGCTGAACCCTGGACAGCCACATTGAGAAAATTTCAGCCAATATAGCCCACTGGGTGTTGTGGGCTTCCCTCATGCAAGAAACAGGGAGTCATTTGGGAAAAGCTTTGGATAATGTATCTCAAATGCATAACTGAGACAGCGCTGCTGGTCATGAAGGTGCAACCGTGCCCATAATGTTTCTTTGTAGGAAGCCAGCCCAAAGAACACAAAAAATCTTTAAAGCTCAAAGAAGTTGGATTTTATTATGCTATTAATTAAAACAGTTAAGATGTTAACTCAGTGAGGCTAGAACTAATGCTTATACACAACTGTCTTCCTGACCACTGTGGGTTTGCAGACAGGAACTTGCTTTACTTCTTGGTTTCAATCTGCACAATAACTTCTGCATTAACAGATAATTCTGCAGTATTTTGTGGTCCCTAGGAAAAGTCTCCTTCCATCATTTCTAAGGCCTGGTTGTACATCTTCCCCATGTTCCTCTCAGCTGTCTTCCTGTCTCATCATGAACTCTTTCCTATGATACTTATTTTCTTTTTCTGCCACACACCCTTGCCTAAAACATCTCTTCCCTGAAAGGTGAGGTGTTGTCTCTCCTCCAAGAAGGCTTCACTTAACTTATATTTCCATATTTGAGTGGGCATAAAATGCAAGCATCCGATATACTGAACACGATACTGTCACCGTTCTTGGATGGGTTTTCTTTCTGGGGTTGTTTTTTGGATGCTTTATGTTTGGTTGGTTGGTTTGGTTTGCTTTGGTTTGTTTAAAAGTCCTCTATCCTAGTGGTCTTGTTTTGCCAATTAGCTGACAAAAAAAAAATCGCAAACATTGGCAAAGCTCATGTCAAAAGGCCATACTCAGGCACCCATTCAGCACTTAAGGTTGAAGGTATTAGTCATCACAAGCCCATATACAGAAAAGGGTCTCATATGTGTCGTGGCTGTGCACAGAGAGCACTGTAGCAGAGTTTCTACTGCAGAGGAACAGAACAACTCAGTGGAATCCTTGGATCTTTTCTTTTCCACTCAAGAGTATTTTCAATTTCTTTCTTGACAGAAATCCTCAAAGCTTGGACCATTACATAAAACATTTTCTTAGGACAAGAGAAGAAGACTGTTAAGACTCTTACAGATACCCACTTCTGTCTTCAAACTTGTCCTTCAAGCAAGGAATTTTTTTAGATTGCTATGATTTTAATTCCAAGCCTTGTTGAAGGATCTTCCCTAAAATAAATCTTTGTAGTCCAAGGCTTGTGCTCCTACTCTGCTCTCTGGAGACTGTTTCCTAGTAACCAACATTCCTGTACTGGGAGCTCTTGCACATTTTTCACTATATCTTGAGAAAGGGAAAAAATCAGTTTTAGTCAATAAATGGATTCTGACAGCAAAAGTGACCTAGGCATCAAACAAGCAAGCCAGGAAAAAGTGTGTGCCACTATTTCTATAAAGCCAAAATGAGGAGGATTATGCAGAGGTAATTTGTTGAGGAAAAGCTGAAAGTAATGTCAATTATTTGGAAGTAAATATTTAACGCAGTAGTTTTCAAAAGGACAAGATACCAGGTCTGTAGCTTGCAACTGGAACCCTGTTATGCTATTAGTAGAAGCACATTGTTAAAGTCAATTTTAACAGGAATAATGAAATTACTTCAGTCAGAAGAAAATGTCTTCCCAGGGTCTGAGGATTGTTAAGATGAACACTCCAACTGCATTTTTTCTTTCTCCTCTCCACCTCTAAAATATTTCTGGAAGACCAAAAATATAAATTTTGAAAGCAATTTTATAACTGAGATAAGACACTGGGGTATACTCTAGGGTATTGTCTCTGTTTTGATAAGTGACTAGGTGTTCTGCTAAGAAGCATAGATCATCTCCCTATTCCTCCTGATGGAAACAGAAGGAGTCTGGGTCTAGATTTTCATGTTTGGATGAGATCTAGGTCAATCATGCAGGAATATTAAACCACTCAATTTACTCTAGCCTGAGATACTGACCAGGTAATTCTGCAGTGTCCAAAATCATCAGCTAGACACTCCATCAAAGAAAGGCACTAAAGTGTAGATTTTGGAAAGTGAGCATCATCTCCACTGTTTGTTTTTACCATATCCAGGATTGTAAGCACAACTTGAGCTTTCACATACTATTGTTATTTACATACTCTGATGATGGCAGTGTTATAGCTGTGGGTAATTCCTTTGACAGTCTACTTTAAATGTCGTCCAATAAGCTTTGTTATAAAAGTTCTTTTTGAAGACACTTTTTTTCCTCTAAAATGGACAAGTGTCTCTGCAAAAAAGAATGTTTCAGTTCTCCAATTGAATCATTCTCTATTATTGCTTGCACAAAAGTTAAAACTATGGTCTAAGTGTGATCAGCAACTCTTATATTCAATTCTCTTAACATTGGGATTGTTTTCTAGTCATAAGGAATGGCCACTTGAGAGAGGAAGTTTAACTTAATCTACATTTGAATAACACACTACTGCTACACATAATACAGATGGGTTACACAAAAAAAAAGCAATTCTGAGTGCTTTATGCAGACAAAATAAAAGGTTTGCATCCAATTCAGTTTATTCTACAGGAGGGATTATCAGTCTGTTCTGTACTATGTTCCTGTTTTGCAGATGGATGATTGCTTCTCTTGCAGTGGGTCCTAATAACTTCCTCTATGGATGTTATAGGAGGTGCCGTATAAGGAAATGTATATTTTTATTTAAATGAGGTCTTTGAAGGCAGACACTGAGACACTGAATTCCAACTAGAAGACAAGCCTCTCTGTTCTATTTACTGGTCTTGTAAAGTGTCAGTAAGGCAAGACCATACCTGCTTTGCAATCTACCTCACACTCATCTTCAATCAAACCGGCATTCCCTGGGCCTTAAATTCCACTTGACAGTATGTAAAGCACAGCGTTATTCCAAGTTCCAAACATTTCTTCACCTTCTTCCTCCAGGGTTCCCCAATGTTGTGCTGTAAGCAGCGCACCTAGCACCAGTTTCTCTGTGATAATGAGTTTAAGACCATGAGGAGGTCAAACGCATCAAGTATTTTCTCTTGTTTTTCACAGAATCATAGAATATTTAGGGTTAGAAAGGACCTTAAGATCATCTAGTTCCAACGTCCCTGCCATGGGCAGGGACAATTCACACTAAACCACATCGCCCAAGGTTCTGTCCAACCTGGCCTTGAACACTGCCAGGAATGGAGCATTCACAATTTCCTTGGCCAATCCATTTCAGTGTCTCACCACCCTCACAGTAAAGAACTTCTGCCTTATATCTAATCTAAACTTCCCCTGCTTAAGTTTGAACCCATTACCCCTCATTCTATCACTACAGTCCAGTGCTTTTGGAAAGCTCATGCACAAGACTGATTTAAATAGATTTTGAACAGATCAGTGTTGGATCTGAAAAGAAAAGTTAATGACAAATGACAACATACTTATTTGCATAATGTGGCTATGCAGTGTGCTCACATGTCTTCAATAGTTATGGGAAGGGGACAGCATACTCATGAAATTTACATCAGTCTTTGTAATACAAGCTCATACCTCATTTGTTAATGTCAGAAAGACCTGTGCAAACAGTGGGCAGCACAACGTGTCGCAGGACAGAACTAGAAACCTCGGGCGAGGTGCTGCTGAGAGTATACTGGGAATACTAGCTACTGTTCTAGGCATCTTACAGGGTGGATGCAGACAAGTTACTTCAGTCTGTTTTCATGGGGATGCTCTGGAACTTTATTATTATGGGAAAGAATCAAAATTATCTAAATGTATGAATTATAAAACAGATTAATTTGATCTGCCTTCAAACTCTCCTCCACTTGAAGAATAACATGCCAAATGCCTAAGGGATATGATAACTGTCTACAAGCTAATTGTGAATGCTGTTTTTACAACTCCCTGCGTAATGGGGCTCTAGCCCATAACTGAAGCTGCTACCCAATATAAACAAACAGACAAAAATGCTTCCTCTATATTCACAGCTATTAAGTACTAGCCGAGGAGGAATTATCTACCACATTCAAGAACAGTATGATTAGATGAAATGGGGCTGAATGATTCTCAAAATGTCCTAATATAATGATAAAGAACAGTTTGCTTAGCAGTGAGCTCAATTATCCCCCTTCAGAGAAACATAGAGGCAAATGTTGAAGATGGTTCAGGGGAATTTCCAGGAGGTTTTGGAACCCGTATATATGGAAAAATAGGAGATTGTTAATACATAAACAGCCTTTGGCAGCTCTCAAATCCTTAGGATCCTTCAAAGAATAGTGTTTCCTCTAGAAACACAGATATGGCTATTTCTCCTGACTACTGTCTGTGGGCTGAATAGGGGATAAGACTACAGAGGCCAGGCTTCCATTTTTCTTGTTCACATACTCTGGACACTATGGGTTTACCCAAGTGAAGGGCCATCTATGAAGTCCCAGAAAGCAGAAGTCAGAGAAACTCTTTTGCTTCCCAGGCACATTCCTACCATACAGCAAAGAATTCTCCAGACCTTCAGCAGGATGTTCAAATGTCGTAGCAGGTAGCAAATGCTTTCTACTTGGAGCTTAGAGCAGAGGGAGAGTTCGATCTAGGTGGCCTGAACAGTCTGCTTTCCTCCGCAGCCAGTTCTGTGTGCAGAGTTGTCATTCTTGAGTACAGTCACTGCCATCTGCTGCTGGGTGTGCACGTCCCATTTGCTGGTCTGATGATCATTGATCACTGATTAGAAAACTTGGCCAGAGCAGCTACTCAGGGGAGAAAGACAAAAATATTATGCCGGCAGCCTACTTATGCCTATGCTTGGTGACGGCGCTGTGAAACAAGCTAAGAGACCAAAGCACAGGGCTAGACAGCGATTCAAGCTGCAGTGTTATTTCTTTTTTCTGTGTTTTTAGAGGTTTGTGGTTGATGATTGTCACAGTCTGATAATCTTATAGATATGTGCATTGTTGCTGGGTAAAAGTCAAGGGGAGAAGGAAAAGATTGTCTTAGATTTTTGCACTAGAAGCAATGCTTTTGCCACCTTACAATACACTCCTACTTTTTATGTCTCTGGCCTCCCTCAGTCTACTGGATGGACTTCAGATCCACTCACTGAGCAGTCTTTCTTTTCAGGGGACTGAGAAGTACACTGGCAGATCCACTTGATCATCTAGTCACAGCTGCCAACGCATGGAGTAGTGAGCTAAGCTCTGTGCATCACTGCAGGAGAAGGATAAAAGGGAAAAGGATGATGTAAGGATGTCATGTGTTCTTCCACCATGCACATAGAACACAGTTGCTCAGGCAGCATTGTATGAGATGTCTAATCCCTCATGAAAGGCATGAACAAAGAGATAGCACCCAGTGTTCCAGCCCACTTCTAAAAACACCAGCCCTGTAACTGCACTGTGCCTCAGCTTGTCCAGATGAGAAAGAGGATATGCATCCATGATTAGATTTAATGTATTCAGGTTTTTTGAAGAGTTGCAATAGAAAGTTCTTTGATTCTGTGAAAGCTTTGAATGATAGAATTACAGAGAATGCTATTTGATCTCCTAATCTCCTACTTAACTATGAAATTTCTCCTTGCAATTCCTACAGCAAGTCCATAGCTACTTGATTATCTAGAGGGTACTTCTTAGAAAGGCTTTTGAGTGCGATTTTAAGTCTGCAGATCATCAGAGACTCCACCATATTTCTTTTATAAATACTTTAGGGGTAAGTATTTAATAAGTTAAATGAAAAGCAGTTAAGGGTTAATTTGCTGCATTTCATAATGCCTTTAAAATGTCTTCTTTCCAGTCTGATTTTTATTTCACCTATGAAGTACAATTATCATGCATTAATTTTCAAATTTTCTTCTTAAAAATATGTGGATATTTGTAGGTAATTAGAAACAGATCCCTTAAACAGGGGATTTTACCATGCTGCTGAAGTGCAAACATACATTATTGTACATGCTAAAAATATCCCTATTGCTTACGCTAGCTACTGTACAATACAGTGTACAATTAGCTAGAAAGTTGCCCATACACCTACATAAGCCTACAGTACCCTATAATCAACACATTTCTAGTACTCATTTTAGTCCTCACCATAAACAACTTCTCCTTCACCAGCTCAGCACACTATGAGAAAACCTATCACAGTCTGACATAGCTTGATGTACCCTGGGACATGTTTCTTTCAAAATATGCTCTACGCAGTTAATAAACAATGTATAAAGTCAACAGTAGAAACCCAACAGTGCATTTCCATTACAGCACAAAACGAGAGGCAAGGAAAAGGCTGTGTGGGAGGTGTAAATACAGTGACAGTGAGTGATGGAGAATTATATAGCACTGGAGAATGGGGCTAAACCTGTTAACTCTTTCTTTAAGTCTTCTTCATAATTTGGATTTTTGTGTTTTGAGTTTTTTTCTTCTCAGGGAAGCATCACTTGCAAAGAATGTGTAACAATAGTCCTGATTCTTTTCTATTTAATTGCTACTTCTTTTTTTTTTTATAGCAATACCTTTATTTCTTACTTTGCCTTTTACATTTCAGCATCTTTTCAGTTTTAGTAGTGTTTAGCATACACATCTAAATGAAGAGCTGGAAACTATTTGCAAGTGGAATATCCTCCTCCATTGTACCAAACCTTGAATCATGGGCTCTCTCAGGAGTAGTTACTCAGCTGTGTTTTGTCAGTGGTGTAAATGCATTGCTCGGCTGTGTGACTGCTTACCAGTGACAGCAACAGATTCTGAGTGAGCCTTGATCAATGAATCAAGGGCACAGACAATGAAGAATTTATCTGAAGTCCTGGCAGACCTGCAAGAAATAATTCAGAAAGAATTAACAAAGAGCAGAGGGCTTTTGTTTTGTTTTGTTTGTGAGTCAAACAATGTTTTTCTTCCCAGAAACTTGGAGAGAAAAAAGAAATAACTGCATAGGGACTTCTCACGAAGTTTCATACAGAAATACCAAATTCTGGTGGCTGAGAAGCAAGGTGTGGGTACAGTTGGGCTGAAAATAAGATGGTAGTTTGGAAGATTGAGGGTCATTATCAGCTGGGAGCAGTGGCAAAGGCTGATGGTAATTTCTTCACTTCTGTCACTTTTAAAAAAAGCTCAATTTTTTTACCTCAGTTCAAACCAGAATTGCTCAGAGAAGTTCCACACGTCTAATCTGATGTCAACCAAGATGCGGTCACCAGGATTAAAGCAATGATGAGAACATTCCTAAAACTTTGGCTTCACAAATTCATTGCACTCTTTGCAAAGGAGGTATGTTCTTGGGTGACCTTTTTGACACATGAAGATGAAAAGAAGCCTTTGGCTGGCATCTTTACTGCAAGCCAGGACCAACAGGACTGCCTGAAGCTCTAAGAACAGAAGCGCAAGTAACAGAGTTTACCTTGATTTAGGCTCAGTGGCAGCTTCACTTTTCATCAACATAGTGCGCACCATCCTACTACAGTCATATAGGAAAGGCTCACCTGCTTTCTGCTTGGAGGTAGTCATTGCTATTTGTCTTTCATTTCGTTATAGATACCACATAATCCATAAATCCAGTATAGGTACCATGGAAAAAATAATGGATGATACCATTTAGAGATCCCACACAGGAGAGGATGGGTGTGATGTGTAGAGCTAGAGTAGTAGGAAAGCAGGAGAAGGAGCAACAGTAGAAGAAAAACATCTAATGCCTAGGAGTCTAAGTCAATAAAAGCATCGACTTGTCTGGGTTTTGGTTCCATTTGCTGCCTATATTAAAATTTTTAATGAAATGCTAATATTTCCTTTCCATATCTTCTATGCATACCCCTTCACTAAATCAAGTTTTGTTAAGTAGCAAACATTGTTTGAACAAAAGCTCTCAGAGACAGAATTTATACAGAGCAAAGATGACTCAATTTCTTAGTAATGGATATGGAAAAGCACTCTAGTGTCTTTAAAAATATGCTAATGATGCTTCTTTTTCTTCCCCCCTGCATAAAATCATTAATCGTAGGGATCTGTAAGGGAAGCACCATAACAAAGTTTCTTGAAAGATTTCCTCATGGCACACAGAAGAACACAGGAATTCTCTTTTGTGGTATCTGGGTTCAAATCCACAGGGCATAATTGAGAGAGATGGTCATCACCAATTCAGTCTTTACTTGTTCCCTTCACAGAGATGAGTAACCCAGATGGTAAGGCTGCCTGTTTTTTCTGATGAATTCAGTTCTGGTTTAAGGAGGGAGTTGTGGGCATCTCAATGGACAAGTTGAGCACAAGTCAGTTGTGTTTCCTTGCAGAAAAGGCCAACCTGATACTGGGCTGCATTAGCAAGTGTAGCCTGCAGGTCAAGGGAGGAGATATTTCAGCTCTCTTCAGAGCAGTGAAGTAACAAAGGAAATTCTAGTTAGACACTGAGAAAAGATAGAATGACAGTAGTCAAACATGGGGAGAGTGACCTAAAGAGGACAGTGGGTGACTGAGCAGATGTGGAATAGCAGAGACTGTGCTTAATGACACCCTGCTAAAAGTTCACTGCTTGCTGCCTTGCACCTGGCATGCTTTCATAGCCTGTAGCTTGGCACATTGCCATCTCCCAGGCTGAAAGGACTGGTAAATTAGTAATGTCATCATAAGATTTTTCCTATGTTGATTTTGTTCACTCCATTCAAAACTGTGGCCAAAGCGCAAGGGCGCCTGACACTTGCCTTCTAGAGGTCTTTCCTTCAGGAGTGACTGTCTATTTCGATATATTGCCTTTTGCTTTTCCTTCCTATTTTCCCTCCAAAAATCAATGCTATGTTTGATGATTTTTTTTTTGATATAACACACAAGATGTGCCATGAGATCAATAGCACAAAGGAAGCATGTAGGAATCGTTGTGAGGAGTCTTTATACAACTGAAATTACCTTTATCTGCCCTTACCCTCTGGAAGATTTTATTTTTTCCTTAGATTCCTTTCTTTCCTTGCATCTCAAACCCACATCTTTCAGTGCAAAAGTGATCAGGAGATCTGACTGCAGCTCAACTCAGTAAGCTGCCCCTGCAGCAGTAGTACTCCAGCAGCCAGCACAGAATGCTTTGGGACCCAGGGGAAGTCTGGCAACCCAGTTTAACTGCAGAGCATCAGAGGCACACCAGCATGACAAGTCCTGAAAAGGATACACAACAAAGTGAGCTACAGGCTCCCAGTCCCCTACTGTCACCCCTAGAAACTCATCATCTCAGTCTCTCCTTCTAAAGGGTGTACATTTTTCCATGTTCCAGCCCTGAGGGAGGGAGGCCAAATTCATAGCCAAAATCATGGCTGTGCCTGCTCCCTTTGGGGAAATTCAGAATGGCTCTGAGCCCCATCACAACCTGCTCCATCCCTTAGCACCCAGCCTTCTGCCTTCATGGGGTAAAACCCAGCAAGGCTTGCTGAGCCTTCTTTCTTCTTTCCACTTCTTTATGGAGGAGTCAAAATCAGTGCTTACACATCCACTTGCTTAGAGATCAGCTTCCTTCCTCACTTTGCTAATTTGCATGCCACTTCTTCACTGTGCCACCACAGTGATAGGGGTCTTGGCTTCCCTAGGGCTTACATCTATCTGTATTCTGAGAATCTGCTTAAAAATGACCCAGAGATGAAATAATCACTAGGATGCCATCGACCTTGTTTTATGAATTCACTAAATGCTGTGAATAAAGATATAGATTTTATTGTCAGGCTGCACAAATAGGGCCCTCCCTGAGATATTGGAATTGATGCTGAATCTGAAGTAGCTGGAGAAATAAGCAAGCATGGAAAGGATCTGGCATTTGTTTCAGAGATGTGAGGGGAGACCCTGGTGATAAATCATGTGTTGAAACAAATGAGAATTAGCAAAAGCCAACAAATTGTCTTTGATTTTTCTCTCCAGGGAGGACATAGATCTTCTGTGATTTTTAAGGGATCCAGAAGGTCTTTCTCTAGATTTTCTTATCTCCATCCTAAGAGCTCCCCGTTGTTGTTTGTCATGGAATGAATATTTTGTGAAGGACAGATACATATAAAAGAAAAGGTGGGGAAGCATTGTATGCAGTAAACTTAAAAAAATAAAGAGGAAAGCATGCATCAGAGAGAACCTGTTGTTAAAATCACCAGGAACAATAGTGTAAGATACAAGGTCACATATTAAAGTCATGATAAGGATGGTTTAATTTAAGTTGGAATAGGCATAAAATCAGTTTGCTTAAACACAAGAGGAACACTGAAGCCTTCCCCTGGCTAAGACAGCTTGGCTTATTTAGCCTTTATTTAGAGTAAATGGATATTGTGATGGTTGCATAGCAATACATCATGTGGGTAAACAAGGTAGGAAAGGAGACTGCTGTCTGGCCAATCTAAAAAGTGTCAATACAAGACCAAATTAATTTAGAAGATGGTCCCTAGACAACAGTATGATAGGGGAAAGGAAAACAGTCAACACCTAAGAAAGTTGGTATTTGATCATTCAGTCTAAAAAAAGGAATTATGGCCTGGTTGTCAGTGATGGATGCAGAGCAGATGAGACAATCCAAGTGGCTGCTTTCTTTCTAACCTCCTCTTTGCTAAGGAAATCCAAAAGAAATTCATGATATTCCCTCTGATCCTTATGCAGTATCAGCTAGCTCCTTCAGCTCCCAACCTAGAGAAACCACTTTCTCTGACTGGGACAGAAATGGTTTTCTAATGGACTGGTTTCCATTAGGACCTTGATTTCCATTTCTATGCTTACTGCTTGCATAACCAGTAGCACGTGACATAGAAATGTAATGGGGTGATCATGTTGTATAAACATGACAGAAATGCCTGGTCCCCTGCCGCAAAGAATGTGCAAAGTCTGATAAGAATCAACAGGATTTTCACTTTTGAGGCACAGTTCACATTCTCTTTTTCCTACTCATTTGTCAAAAAATAAGTATAGACCACCTGAATTTCAGAAGGAGAGCTTTGCATGCACATTAACAGTGAATAAATAGATGAGATTTTCCAAAATTCACCCGTGGGCTTTAGGAGCACTATCTGTATCCCCAAAACAGCTCAAATCTTGAAAGTCCCAAAAACCATAAGTATTCTGCCCTTTTTTATTGCAGTTCACTTAAGGTGGGTATGCTGGTGAAGAAAAAGCATAACTGTAAATCATTATCCTCAAAGGAGCAAGGAAGTGGGTCTTTTTTTCTTTGGTGGAGTCTCTCCTGTTGCTTTCTCTAGATAAACATGACATTCTCTGGACTTTAATTCTTGAGTTCTATCTGCTCTTCCCTACATTAGAGACTGAAACTAGGCTTCGTGAAAGTGTACTTCTGAAAAGAACCTTTTAAGTGCACATGA
The DNA here is from genome assembly GCA_009867235.2 of Psittacus erithacus. Taxonomy (NCBI): domain Eukaryota; kingdom Metazoa; phylum Chordata; class Aves; order Psittaciformes; family Psittacidae; genus Psittacus; species Psittacus erithacus. Next base: position 15,098 of record WYDI02020720.1, on the reverse strand, counting down.
TATTGTAAGAACTCTAAGAAGGAAACCATGTTTTGCAGGGATTATTTAGGGTTGATAGCAGGCGGGTGAAGTGCTGTGATTGGGAAGACTACCTTCTGCTACGTTGATTCAGATAGATGCTTACAACACTTGTGCCGTAGTAAAGGAATGTGCTTCGCATAGTGCGCAGCCAAAGGCTTTAACTAAATGGCTTCCAGCAGAGTAAGAAAATCTGAATTTTACAGTGGCTGAGAATTTGTGGTCTACATTATTCAGCATGGGGAGGAACGACAGGAAGGAGCAGTTCTGAGGAACAGAGAGCCCTGGATAGCTGGGACTCCTGCTGCCACTAGCACTGCTGACTGATGCTAGTTCTGCCTCTGCCCATCACTGCTGACCCAGACAAAAGTGTCAAGGCAGATATTCTCTCAGCCCCAGGAGCTGTGCTTTTCAGAAGCATCATTCACTCCTGTGGTATTTTCATTAAAATAGAAAGCACAGTTTTTGATTATTCCGTATGATCTTTACCACTACAATGCCAGGCAAGCAAAACCAATAAGGTATGCAGTCCTTTCCTTGGCTGAAAACATTCCTCAAGGAGGTGGCAAATATCCAAGAAAACCCCAAAAGAACAAATAATATGACTGCTCTGCATACCCACACACTGTGCAAGTGAATTTTTTCTTCCTCTTCCCACTAGGACTTACCTTTTTATCATATACAGCCTCAAGATACCTTCATTACTCAGAGAGCTCCAATTTATTGCGTTTGTTTTTTACTTTAAGAAAGAAAGGATCTCCCTCTCATCCCTTTGATCCAAGCATGAATCAAAACCAAAGGAAAAAATAATGCAAGAAATTCATAAGAAGCAGCAATTAAATTAGCTTGAAAAGCCCCAGAAATACCCAAATCTTGTAGTATCCTCCAGCAAATATATGATCACCAAGTCTCTTTTGTGTCACGTTTAAGCTGCATGTCTTCATGCCAGCTCAGGCTCTTCTCACCTCCAGTATAGTGTGCAAAGGCAAATGTACACACAAGCAAGCTGTGCAAACCTTGTCAGCATACGCATCAGTGCTCACAACCCTTACAGGCACAAGGTGTCCTTTGTACCCTGTGCAAGCAGCTTTTCAAAACCTCATCAGTTATCCTGTAAATCTGTCAACAGTGCTTGCTTCAGAACTCGCCCCCATCTGTATTCCCTCCCCTCCTAAACACACACTTCTGAATGTGTTCCCCTTCTCCTAGAACGACAATTGGCATGAGCAGAAAATTAACATTTACTTGCAGATATTTCCCAGATTTAAAAAAAGCACACACAGTCTTACCCGTGTTCAACAATGAGTTTTTCCAGCCTGATGTTATTGACCTGGAGTCACCGGTGTAACATGGAATAGTTATGAAATTTTCGGCAGCAGGGAAATGTTTACTAATTTTACGCTAAGAGATTTCTAATGAAAATATCATACTTAAGTGCAGTCTTTATTATCTTTTTTCTTTACATTGTTTTAGAAGGCACATTTTGTCTGTTGTTGGAATCCTATATAATGTCTGTCCATCAAGGGGTCATTACCCTTGCCTGTTCACCATGTTTTCTCATTGAGTTCATTTTCTTGTATCATGTATGACTGGATTTTTGCCTGTATTTATGCATCAGTAGAGCAGCCATCTTCAGGCTATTGGATTTCAATATTTGAATAATATTATTGATTTATAAGTCTTAACTAAAACTGATTATTTTGTGTGCTGTCCTGGATACTTGCTTACAAATGCAGATGTTTTAAATATGAAATACATAAGCTTGATGTCTCCGAGAGTCTGAATTTCCTTGAATTTACTTAAATTTCCAAATGTACCAGCTGGGTGCTGGGGATGCTGACTTTAGGGACCATACATAAGTCCACTCTGACCTCTCTTTAATAAGAAGATGGAAAGATTTAGACACAATCTTGAAATTTTTAGGACCTTGAGGAATGGTGAATTGACTAAAGATGCCAATCTAGGTGTTTATGACTGTCTGAATGCAGCATGTAGGTGGGTAATGGGTGTGTAAATAATATTTCCATCAGAAAATCCAGGAATGAGAGGAAAATGGGAGTTTTCCCAAGAATGAGAGATTTCTGTTATCCTTTGAGAAGCAGGAGTTGGGATTGGGAATTGACGGTGCAAAATTTGCCTTTTCTGTGGGAACTGTTTATAACGTTAAATTAAAATGCTATCCAAAACCTTGCTCTGTCAGAAGTCTGTGTGGTGCTCAAAGATTTCCTCTTCTGCTATAAGACACGGACTGTTTTTTGCTCATCTGAGGGCTCTCTGTAACAGATGGTAAGTCCCAGTCTGCCATGTAAAATTAGAGAGGAAAACTGTCTCTAGAAAGAATGCGTGGTGAAGGGAGAAAGGTCTTCATTATGCCATGTTGTCCTTCTCTTTTTCACTGTAAATCTGAGTAGGCTTCTGTGGGAGAAGACGGAGTTACACTGCTCTGCATATTTGAGGAGGTGGAGGGCCAAGAAGGAGTTTGGATCTGGGATCCAGTAATGCTAAAAAGGATGTACCTTCCTGGAGTAGTACTTGTCTATGAACTAAGAGCAGATCTACTCACACATACTCACACAGCATTTGCTGGAGACTGCTGCTAGGGTTGGGCATTTCTGAGGTTTCACTAACATACAGCCTAGCATGCATACAGCTTCTGAGCATGCATAGGTTGAGGAATATCACCTGAGGAGGACAGCCAGTGCTCCAGGACAGGCCAGTATAGGCACAGTATATATGTTCATGCAAGAGCAAAATCCATGATCTTGTAATTTTTGCCTCTGCACATAACCAGGCTTTACTCCCTCCAAACCAGCAGGGCTTTATACTTCATGCCACACAGCTCTTTGCTGTCCTCTACAGCCTGACAATGATGCTTTGAGTGGCCGAAGTAATCTTTGCTGTTTTGTTGCCTGGGTTGGTCAGTGTTTGTGCTTAGACCTTTTGACATGTTCTAGCCAGGACGAAATGACCCTATGTAGAGATGTGGATTTTTTAATCCTGTAAGGGCTATCCTTTTAGAGCAGATGAGAAAAGCACATATAGGATAATATCTGCAGTATTTTAAAGATGTTGAAAGAGAGGGAAATTAGCATCAAGCCTGAATGCAGGATTATAAGCAACATATGGAGAATAAATCTCTACTAAGCATGGTTAAGGAGGAGGGGGAAGCTAAGGGGGCAACTAAGTTCAATATCAGGAAAGATATAGCTCTAAATGCTCTCCAGGACAAGCTCATATAGGCTAATTAGCTACTCCACTAGCTGGCTAAAACACAAGAGCTGGCGCTTTTCTCTTAAGCATAGTCATAAAAATGTATTTTCTTGCCTCATCCCATGACTTATTACTGCAAGTCTGTTTTTACCTCAGGCTATATTCTCCTACTCTTAGCCTTAAACCTAGTTGAGTGCTTAAATAATCTCCACATGGTAGACAAAATTCCCCACTGAAAATTGAGTGGTAAATTCAGAAAACAGCCAGTGACATGGGATCCCCAGGATACACATGGGACCTGCAGTAAAGGTACCAAATCATGCCAGATGTGTCTTATAACTTCTATTGTCTTGAGTCTTTACAGAAAGTGGCAAGATGGTGTGAGAGGAGTTCAGGTAGCCACTGTGAGTTCATTACAGGGTAGGCTAGACCTGCTAGCATGCAGAAATGCCTGCTTTCCTGCACATCCCTGCCGTACACAGAAAAGCAATTAGCACAGGGAATTTGCCTTAATGTAGTTTTACATTTTAGTGCCCAATTTTGCCTAGGGAGGGGGCACCTAGGGATTTTCAATACATCTGTTCTAACAGGGAGGGCAGAGGGGAATGACTTTAATTAAAGTAACAGGAGTACACTTTGAACCTTTACAATCTGATCAAACTGGAAAAGAAAGGGGAAAGCAGGGAAAGCAACAATGGAAAGGATGTATAAAATATAAATCATACAGCAGAATGGAGAGAACATAACAAATGGCAGGCCAGGTGCATCTTTCCTAAGCGGTGCTGAATTTAGCCCAAATCCCTCATGCTTTTTTTTCCCTTGGCCATCCAAACAGATGTCTGTAGCCTTCAGATAAATTATAAAATACAGAGGGAGGAATTCTGCTTAGTGCTGTTGCCTTGCAAAATAGTCCCTGCTGATGATTTTTACTATGTTTACTCCTACTGCTCAGGATCAAGAGGGAAAGAAGATGGTGAGCAGCTGGGATTCGTAGCGGACAGCAGGCTCTTCCATCAACACATTTGCTTTCCTCTCACCTTCCCATTAACCTCCCAGTGAACTATGAGGTTTTCTTCCTCTCATATTGGTTTTTCTACAGATAGCAGGGAAGAAATAAACACTCTTCTTCTAAGAGTGTCTCCATTTCCCTACTTCCTATGTTTACTATCCTGGAATGAGAGTGAGACTGCAACTCACTAGAATGCTTACAGACAGCATGAATTTCATGCAACGCCCTTAGCTCATGTCTTCGCTAGGCTGCCTTAGATGATTTCCTGCTTAGCATTTTCATTTAAGCCCCTTACACCTCTCTTCAGTGGGACTCGTCTTTTCCAAAAACAAGACAATGAGTTTTATTTGGAAGCTGGGATTCTAAAGACTACAATTGCATAGCCTATCAATACCATTGGGCATCTAAATGCCTTTGTAAAGATGAACTTCAGCAAGTTTCTTTATTTCCTCTCTGACAGTATTTCCTCATGGATAGCTAGCTTACCATTTATGTCTAAAGGGACAAAGCCTTCAGATTGAAGGAGACTGTATGATGATATAGAATCATCAAGACAGGGAATACAGGCTTTACTGTCTGCAGGATGAATGCCTCCTGAACTGGGGCTTTGCAGAGCACTCAAGCACCTTTGACTGAGGGGAAAGGGAAGGGGAAGAAAGGCCAACACGTTCTGCAAATATAGTTAAGCTCAGACATGAACCTAAAGGTGTTCTGCACCCAGGTGTAAACTACTGTAGCTGCACAGATATACACACTTTCCTAACCCAGTTAATAGCTTTGCCTAAAAGCAAAACTTTCCTGCACCCCATCCCTCTTCACAAGCACAGGAAACGACTGCAACTGCCTTGCAAGCTATGCAATATGTTGGTCTCTTGCAACATCAGAATAAAAAAAACAATATCTGCACCTTCCACTAGCTACACACTTAACAGGAGTTTTCTTTTTAGGATTTGAGAGCCACGTGTCATGGCAGTGCATACTGGAGGCCTTCCTGCTTTTATTTCTGGAAGCCCTTGTTTCAGTCCCTGATAACCAAAATGGCATCTCCTACACATACACCCCACAGATTACATATTATTGAACTCTGAATTACAAGAACATATAACAATTCTTTCTCTCAGCCTGGTATCTGTGCCTGTCAGACCATCTGGCAAGCAGGTTGCAAGAAGAAAGAATCCTTCTCATATTGCTACTTTCCCTAATTTTTCAAATTAGGCTTATTCCCTGCCCCTGTCTTGTCAAGAGTGCAAAACAGATGAAAAACCAGTCTTGAGCTCTTCACAATATTCATTTCAAATGAGCTCTGGTCTATCCTTTTGTGCTGTGAAGGATTTATCAAACAGAGAATGTAAAGGGGAGAACATAATAATGAAACTTTAATTATCAAACCCTTTACCTTGTTGCTGTCCTGCGCCCCAATGAAAACCAACACAGACAGCTTCTATTATAAATATTAATCATTTTGTAGATAATTAGATGCAGTTAGCTCTAAATGGCTCTGACCTTACTTAATAAGTGGGGGCAGTGGGGGGGGGGAGCAGGAGAAGAAACAAACCTTGTAAAAATGTTTAAAAAGCAACAACAGTAAGCAAATAAACCCACAAATTAGCAGATTTGCTAATGGTAGTAGTATAGAAAGTAATAAAAAATAGTAGTATAGAAAGTAAGAAGAGATACCATTCTAGAAAAAAGATGCATGTCCTAAATTTCAACAGTTTACATCATAACAAACTAATATGTGACTGCATTTTGGTCTAGTTTCCTATTAGAAGTTTGCATTGCTGTGCTTTACGTAAGCATCCTCTCCTCTTCCACTTCCCAATAGATTCTGAATACAGTGCTGAATTTTAGCCTGATCTGATGGAGGTGCCAACTAGTTTCACTGAAATAGGTTACTCTGTACCCAAGGGCATCTCCCTTAGCATCTGAGACAGAGACCCTTTTGTGTCCTGTGAGCTGAAACCCCAGACAATCCACGTGGAGGTAAGTCTACACAGGACACCTGGCAAAAAGCTTTAGGCAGACTTTGTACCTCCTTAAACACCAAAGTCAGTGGCCAAGGAAAGATAACCTTACAGACATGATGCTTTACTGGTACCAGAGCTCCTGGAACAGCTAATTCTCTTCACTCATGGGAAGGAAAGAAGCACCAGTCCTCCTCCTCTAGCTTTCTGGAGTGCAGTGTGACCAGGAGCTGTTGGTGGGGCATCAAAGACCATGCTCCCTCACACGGGTGCTGTATTCCCTGCATTACTGTGGTGCTACTGCCAGGGCAGGGGCACGGGAGAAGGCTTATGTGGCAATAGATGGGAGGCACATCATCTGTGTTGCTCCCTGGGCTTGCCCCAGCCCTGTGACTCTGCTTTTATTGCAGTAACTCCCCTTCCTCACCTTCTTGCTTCCATAGTTGGATGCAGCTTTATGAGAACAGCTCTACAGCTTCCCTCTTGTGCTTCAAACCCTTCAAAGGAAGACAAAAGAGGGTGGAATTTTTTATGGTCTCTGGTAACAGGCCATCTCCCAGGGGGGGATTGAATTATCAGTGCTATCTCTTATAGGGAGATCAACAAGCTACTTTGTGTATGTTTTAGATGACTCCTTTATGGCCTTTTAAATCAACATGCTCTCAGATCTCTCTCAGCATCACCTACGGCACAAATTCTTTTTCTCCAATTTCTGTAAGATGCCATAATTAGATGGATTAGGGGAGTAAACAATCTATCATTTACCTTCTTGAATGTAGTAGATGAAACTCTGCTATACAGCATCACACCCCATTAAAAGACTGCCTCACTGAACACAAGCTATTTCACAGTGGTGGAGGTCTTAATAACCGTGCCTAAAGGGAAGTTATTATTGGAAAGAAATATCAGGCATATAAGCCATGGTAAATGCATGGATGATGTTAGGGCTGGAAACTCACATCATCAGGTTGTGATCCATACCAGCAGGCAGCAGAGTAAATGCGCTACTGGACTGCTGTGCATAATCTTAGAGTTCAGCACATGCACTCCATGTACACCCCTGACTTGTGTCCTGCAGACATGCAGAAAAGAACTGAGTTTCATTTCTGCATGTAGTGCCTTTTGCCATGTACCTTTTCTTATTTATTAGTTTTAACCCACTGCATGCCACACTACCAGTGTTTCTCTGCAGTACACAGCATCACCTTGCAGTCATTTTGGTTCCATGTGCACAGATATTTTTGCCAAGCCTCCCACTTTTCGTTTCTTTTTGTTGTTTTTTTTTCTTTCTTTGTTTTTTTTTTTTTCTTTTTTTTGATTTTTTTGGTTTGGTTTGGTTTGGTTTTGGTTTTTTGGCTTTCTTTATTTTGGGGTTGCTATTTCTTTTTGTTTCCACTTCCTAACAACAATGTGAAGCTCAGTTCAATAGCACAGCCATGCAAAATTATCTAGCTGCTACTCTGGTATGGCTGATGGATGAGGCATTCTTTACAGAAGTCATTTGAGCTGACTGAGTTATACCAAGAGAGGCTGAAAAAGATAGTCCTAAACAAATGCGCAAATTCTCTCTGCTGTTATTCATAGGATCCTCCCATTCAAGTACTTGATTTTTTTACTGACTTATTCGCAGATATGACAAATGTTTTCTGAATGTTAGTGTGGGTGTTTACCTTTTGGCTCCAGCGGCCATCCAGCAAAATCCTTTGTTGCTTCTTTTTGCAAATACTGATTTGTGGAACTTAAACTTTAATGAAATGTATTGATTTTGACAAAAGTTCTTTCTGGAAAGACTTAAATCCATGGTTAAAACTATATTCATTAGGTGGGTTAGGCTATACAAACACAGAGCAAGCCAATAATACCTTCAGTTGGACATTCATTTGGGATGTAGCACAAAGAACTACTTTTGCAAAAAGTCTAAAATTCATCTCTTCATTTTCCAGGTGAATCATTTGTCCATGTGAGCTCTAAGCTTTAAAAGAATAGATCCCAGACGTCCTAAAAATGGAGTATGATCTAGTAACACCTACAGACGTCTCAATGTTAGCAGAAAGCAACAGAATGACTAAAATATACATTGTCTCGTAGTAGTTATAAAAAAATGCTGGAACTTGTAATGAAGTATTTCTAGAAAAATAAGCCTTTTCAGAAAGCACACAAAATTCTGGGCAGCATGAGGTTACAGCCTTCCTGGAAATGGCATCTCTGTCTGTGTTAGTGAGGCCTCTGGACCCATGTTTCTTCTGATTCAGGAGTATACCTTGAGTTTCCTAAGACTGATCAGAGAAAGAAGCCAAACCACAGTAAAATTCACAAATGCTGAGGCCCTAGATGAGGTAAGGCAAGTTAATATTTAGATCTGATGTGCACAAACGTGCATGACTGCTGTTGAGAAGCAGAGTGTCACATGTTATGTGGCATGTTCACCACATCCTGCGCAGCGTATGGGTATAAGCATAAAAGTTCTTCATTTGAGAGGGAAGAAATGGAGGGAATGATGGAGCTAGGAAGGAAGGTAGAGGCAGTTTTCTCTGTGCTACTATTTTCAGCACTGCTGCAGCTAATTGGTGTTTAGATATGAGCAGCTGTCATCTCTGCACCTTTTACATCTCTGTAGAAGTCAATCACGAGCTGGCATATCGTCCTGCTCTCTCCAGGTCTGGCTGCTGCTTCAAAATGTTGTTTCAGTCTAAGTATTGCATTTCCTGGTGTTCATAATTTTAATGTGAACACTCAGCAGTAATTTAATATCCTTTCTGTTGCACAGTTTTGCTTTGGCTCATCTAGTTTTGAATGCTGCTTTATGACGAATGCCTTTAGTCAGTATTTTGAATGTATAAAACGTTCCTTTCAAAACCCAAGCTTATTCAAGGTTCATCAGGCCAAAATAAACATACGATGACTTGTGAATTGCTGACATGATGGACAAAGATGCAATTTTAAGCCATGTGGATCCCATACCAGAGTGAGCCCATATCCTAGCTGAGACAGAGAGAACACCTGCCGAAGGAAAGAAAAGTGGCTTGGCAGCACACCAAGGTATGATGAAATTTCAGTGAGAGGAGAGCTTGCAGAGCCTCCATGATATTTAGTTTGAGGCTGGAGGGGATATGAAGCTCCCAGAGTCTTTACAAACTAAGTTTTAGCATGCAGCAGGGGAGGAAGGCTGCAAGTGAATTGTGTCATACCAAAGCAGCGACTAGGTGCCAGGATCTGGGAAGATACTGAAGCAGAAGGAACTGGTAAGCGCTGGAGTGCTGGACTTGTAGATTAAGCAGAGCTTGTCATGCTCAGGAAGGTGAAAAAGGGAAGCTGGAGAACGCCTCCATCATCAAGCTCCTCTTCACCCTATCTCTTCCCGTAGATCACCTTTTAGTTTTAGTTGCCGTAACTCATGTACCACTTCTCAGCCCAAAGGACCAGGCATTCAGTTTGACTCCAGACAGAGCTTTTCTTGAAATATATTGGCAATGCTGTCTGTTCATAAAACAGTTTCTTGTACTCCTCAGCATGGAGCCTGCCAGCATTCCTTTATAATAAGCAGCATCTGTCCTACTTGCGAGGGCTGGGATACAAAGAGAGAATTTCACCCTCTGTAGTCTTTTTTATTTACTGAAGGTTTTTTTCCAAAGCACTTCTAAGATACAGAGTAGTCACAGGGTTACGGTGCTAGCCAGCTCAGTTGCCTGTAAGCAGTCTCTCTCCTGGAGCTTTTAGCACTTGTTTCATGAAGGTGAAAGATGCAAGCTGGAACATTTGTGCTGGCTTTTTAGAAGGCACCCTAGCGTCTCAGGCTTCCGGCAGGTCTGCCAGAAGGAAAAGCAACCTCAGGCAGGACTGAAGGACAGATCCCGGAGCGCTGCCTTCAGTCTGCTCATGTGATAGCAATAGCCAGTATAAATGCAAGGCAAGACTTTGTTCCTCAGATGGCAATTCTTGCCATTTGCGATTAACCCTATAAATGACAAGGGCTTTGTATTGATGCCATTGCCACAGGACTTGAGCTTTTCATTTGTTCTTAAAACCTAGGTCCTAAAGAAACCCTGCAGAGAAATCTTTATCCGTGTAGGACAGTTACTTCAGAAGAGTTTATTATAGCCCAAATGAAGCTCCTTCTCCACCCATGTTCCTTAATTAAGAAAAAAGCAAATAATAGAAAGGATTAAAGAGCATTTGTAGCATTTCCTGCTAAGCTGTGCACTTGTCTTAAGCTGCTCAATGAATATTTCTCAGGGTTTCAGTGTTTCCATTTTTATATATATATATATATATATATTCTGGCTGTAATGATATTAAAAAGTAAATCTTAAAGATGCACTCAGTGTGAAGCAGAGCCATGAATCATTGTTTCCCCTACAGGCTGGCTCTTCATCTGCAGTCACGCCAATTCTCATCGTTTCACACAGGCACAGCCCCTCTGTGCCACTTCCCACCATCTGCACACAAAACCAGCCTGTTTGGGAAAAGCAAGTGTACTTATTGGGTTAGATGCAGATTGAACATATATTGCTTGGATAACATATACTGCTTTCCTAGGGAAGCCTTTCTGGGAAAATCAGGTGTCTAGAATAAAAGCTGACAGGTTGGCTGGGCTCTGGTGTCTGCTCTGCTTCTCCCCTTGGAGAGTAAAGCGATAGCTGGAAGTGTTCCTCTAAAATAAGGACACGAAGACAATGTAGGGGGAATGAAAATATCTTCATTTCCTTGAGAGTCTGGGGGTGCATATGTTGATGTGTGTGCATCGTTTCTCCCCCCCTTTCATCTCATTGCTTAAAAAACAAGAATTTGGGAGAGGTAGGAGAATGTGTCTTGTCTTTCCACCCCTCCCCTTGCTTCACTGTAAATTCTTAAACAGGCCCAAGAGAGTAAATTGCTTTTTCAAGTTTTATCAACAAAAAAGCAGCCCAGCAAAGTTACAGTTCAGTGCTCAAAGATTGCATTCATGTTTAGCAAGAAGCTTTCAGGCCAGAAAATAAACAATTATATACAAGGAGGACTGACTCCCCCCTCATGACAGTATAGAGTTTGCGTTTTGTGGGTGCATTTGTGGATGCGTCTTCCTGATGCGTTTCTAAGTTTCCAGTCTAGTCTCAAGTAAATTGCCTTCTGTATTCAGGGTTATAATAAGACCTATCCCCAGTCGGGACATAAGTTGAGATGTGATGGACCATGGAGACAGCTTCACTTAGTACAAAATATTCCATAAGGCATTACCCAAAAAAATTACAATTTGGACTTCTCAAATATGCACCATGATGTTGAAAAAAATGATTTTTTAAGCCTGCTTTGTGCCAAAAATTTTCTTACTTCACTAACATCAGATGCTGTTTCATGAGTCCTGATTTTCAATTCATAGCAAAAGTGAAAGATAGGGAAGACTGAAAAGAAAACATAATGTCCACATACATGTACATGTCCTAGTTTCTGACAGAGAAAAGTAGAAAAAAAAATGCTGACACACAATGTTAGAAAAAAAAGAAGGATAATTGCCATGAAAAATAAAACTGGGCATTTACGACAATATGTTTTGTCCATTCCACTCAAATTTACTAGGTTCTGAACTATATTGTCCTTTCATAGAATCATAGAATGGTTAGGGTTGGAAAGGACCTTAAGATCATCTAATTCCAACAGAACTGACCCTCTTTTCAGAAACCTGAAGAGAGCCAGGATGAGTCTAATCTGTTGCTGGTTTCAAAAATGAGCCTTAGAAAGAATTTTACTCTCCCTGCGATAAAGGTCCACTTAGAGGGTATGGCATGGCAATTTCTGTATATTGGTTTGCCTCCCCACTAAAAGAGTAGAAAAGCACTTTAGAAGTACACAGCAAAGCGTAGCTCATCAGCTCTTTGAAAAAAGAGCTTTCTTTTTAGAAAAGAAACCTTGATATTTTTTGGATGAGTAGGTATGTTGTATTGCCACCCACTCTTCTTTTCCCACAGCCCTTTGAGGAGCCAGACACTAGACACTTTAGTGAGATAGCAGTGCTCACCAAGGGGAAGGCATGGCAGGGGTCAGCTCACCATGCTGTGATGCCTCTGGCAACACAGGTTGTGGCTGAATTCTTTTACTTTCAGCTGTCCATCCCTCGAAGGAAGCAGATTGCAATGGGATTTAATTTGCAATAACATTCCCATTTACTTAAGATAAATAAAGTTCTCCCATCTGCCCCTAAAGCTGTAGGGCTGGCATTGCACTCTAACAGCTAAGTTCAGAGCCTTCCAAGCTGCTGGTTTAGGATGCCAGCATATACAGGTTGACATTGCTATGCCAGTTTTAATTTTCATGGAATCATAGAATAGTTTTGGTTGGAAAAGACCTTCAAGATTGTTGAGTCCAACCATTAAACTAGCATTGCAAGTCCATCACTAAACCATGACCCTAAGTGCCACTTCTACATGTTTTTTAAATATCTCCTGGGATGGTGACCCAACCACTTCCCTGGTCAGCCTGTTCCAATGCTTCACAACCTTTTGGCGAAGAAATTGTTCCTAATATCCAATCAAAACCTCCCCTGGCACAACTTGAGGCCATTTCCTCTTCTCCTATCACTCGTTACTTGGGAAAAGAGACTGACACCCACTTTGCTACAACCTCATTTCAGGGAGTTGTAGAGATCAATAAGGTCCCCACTGAACCTTCTCTTCTCTATACTAAACATCCCCAGTTCCATCAGCTATTCCCCATCACACTTGTTCTCCAGACCCTTCAGCAGCTCTGTTGCCCTTCTCTGGATCTGCTCCAGCACCTCAATGTCTCTCTAGTAGTGAGGGTCCCAGAACTGATCACAGGATTTGATGTGCAGCCTCACCAGTGCCCAGTACAGGGGGATGATCACTGCCTTGGCCCTGATGCCACACTATTGCTGATACAGGCCAGGATGCTGTTGTCTTTCTTGGCTGCCTGGGCACAAGCTGGCTCATGTTCAGTCATCAATTAGCGCCCCTAGGTTCTTTTCTGCTAAGCAGCTTTCCAGCCACTCTTCCCCAAGCCTGTAGCATTGCATGGGTTTGTTGTGGCCCAAGTGCAGGACCCAGCACTGAAGTGTTGTTGAATCTCAACAAGGTCCTCATCTCAGTCACACAGGGAAAAAGACTGCTGGAGTTCTTTGATTCCAAAAACTAGGACCATAAGCACAAATCTGTCATGTCTAATCCAAAACTTGTCAAATTAATAGTACTCAGTAGGGGTGAAGCCCATTTTTCCCATGCCTTAGTCCAGTCTTAATTATATCATCGATCCATCAGAAGACCTGTTATTTTTGTCACTGACTACTTATGCCAGTGCACTAATATTGCTGTAAGTGCTTATAATAATAATCAGAACTCATTGAATAACAAATAAGATGAATAATTTATTCAGATATATTCCAAAACTCAAGCAACTTATTTGATAAATATATTTAATAACTCACTCTGTCCGGTATCTTTGTGAATTATATTTTTTTAAACTAGATGAGTAATTTGTTTTTTAAAATGGTAACATTTGTCAAATAAATTACCCCTAGAATATTCAACCAACTCCGGTAATACTGAGATACCAGCAAGTATATTCTTTAATGGTCACTGGAGGCCCAAACAACATGTCTGAGATGTCTGAGATATCTGAGAAGACTTTTTGCTTATCTCTCACAAAATACTTACTGTGATGAAATATGATCTTCCTATCTCAAGAACTCATTTTCACTTTTTAGTGGAGTAAAGGAAGACAGAAACAGCAGCAAGAGGGAGTAAGGATGTCCATTCTTTATTCCTGAAACCATAGCAACATGCCCACTTTCAGATGCGATGAAAGCTACTACACATGAAAGTAGTACAGAAGGACTGAAGTTTAATTATGCCCTCATTCCCATCCCTGCATCTCCAGTGTAAAACAAGGACAGAGAAAACACTGAACTATGAGCTCATCTTTGTGACCCTCACTGTAGCAGTGATCCTGCAAGAGGATTTTGTACCACAGGCTAGCAGGTTTTCAGTGTGCAATTGCAGAATTAGTATCAATTCAAATCAAGAGAGATTTCCTCAGTTGGCATCTGAAGAGGGAGAGACCCAAGACCCAAGTTTTACATAAGCAACCCTTCTATCCTAGGATACATCCACAGCAAGAGTAAATTGACCCACACTAAGACTAAGAAAACAGCAACTGTTACTGCTACCTGATAATCATCAAAGTTCATGGGTGAAAGATTTTCTTCTCTATTAATCTAGCACAATTTCCCCATACACTGGAAGCTTTTGTTCAACTCTGATTGGCAGATGCTCAGACCCAGGACTGAGCTTCCCCAAAGAGCCACGCAGTGTACACGGTAGCAATCCAGCTTTTGATACTGAAGATAGTATTTATTGCTCAGTAAGAAAGAGCTCATATTTTTTCAGATCCTACCTGACTGACCTAGTTGGATTTAGCCTTGAAGAAGAAGAATATAGAAAAGTGCCCTTAAAGATTAAAATTGATTTTACTTCTTACAGCTTTGCTGTAAAGCCTTGGGCTGAAGTACATTTGCAGTTATAGTATTTTGAACACAGTTCTTACTTGTAGCCTTCTCTATTCTACTTCAGACACCTCTGGACAAGTGACCTTAGTGTTGTATTCAAGTATTCTTTCCATAATAATGTCATTTAAATTTGTATCACATAAAGCTCACATTCCTTCTTTTCTGAATTACCTGCAAAGCCTTTTGTAGATGTAAACTCAAGGGAACAAGTACACAGCCTCTCCTAGGACTGCTGGGCACTACCATGCGAAATGACAGTATTTACAGGTTATTCCTGTTATAGAATCATAGAATAGTTAGGGTTGGAAAGGACCTTAAGATCACCTAGTTCCAACCCCCTGCCATGGGCAGGGACACTTCACACTAAACCATGTCACCCAAGGCTCTGTCCAGCCTGGCCTTG
>WYDI02020715.1:0-69273 GCA_009867235.2 Psittacus erithacus | reverse complement strand
GTCTCACAAGAGCAGAGTAGAGGGGCAGGATCACCTCCTTCAACCTGCTGGTCACGCTGCTTTTGATGCAGCCCAGGGTACAGTTGGCTTTCTGGGCTGTGAGCACACACTGCAGCCAGCTCATGTTCATTTTCTCATCAACCAGCACCCCCAAGTCCTTCTCAGCAGGGCTGCTCTAAATCTCTTCTTTGCCCAACCTGTAGCTGTGAACTTCATGACTGCTGCTCTTTCACAAACCCTCAAAACTAAAAACCCAACCCCCAAAAAAATCCATTTGAAATTCTTGTTCTTTTTGTCCTTCCCTGACAAATTAGCTTTGTTTGATATCCCTTATGGTACAGTAAAATAAAAGCAAACCTTGATCTGATGTAGTGCTTTGAAGAAAATTTTGTATACTGAGTTAGGCTTTGAAATAAAGCCTTCGTAACATATTGATTTCTGGATACTTTGCTTGAAAAATATATAGTGCTTTATGAGCTGATGCAACTGATTTCAGATGTTAAAAAAGCAAATGAAAACATGCCTAGGCAATGAAGACTTACCATTACTTTGCAAAAACAATAGTTTGAAAAAAGTAGTTTGACAAAATAAAGTCAAACTGCTAGAAATGTCAAGCAAGGTCTGTTTTCAATTCATGTTGTGATTTTCAGTCTGAGTGCACAATGACTTTTACCTAATAAGAAAAGGAGTGAATAATCAATTGTTTCTAGCAGTTAACTGATCTGCCTGCAGATGATAATTAAAATGAGTTATGTATGTAAAAGGAAACTGAATCTTTCTCTCCCTTAGCTCATTTTTCTTCCATAAGTTTGTTTGCAAAATTGCTTGCTTTAAAATCCTGACAGAAATTGATATACCAGTATATGAAGTCATAAAAATTCTGGGTGCAACTTCAAAGCAACTCCACATAACAAATCCTATGTAGAGCTGAAAACTTCAGCATCTGATTCACATAAGCCGAGCTTAAAGCCTGCAGTTTGTTGAGACAGTAGAGAGAGCCAGTGACCTCCAAGGGAATGGTGAGGCTTGCAGAATTAGCCCGTGAAAAGTGTTGCTGCTCCTCTTCTGCCAGTGTTTGGAGTTGAGGTACCTGGCTAGTGGGTGCTGGTCATCTCAGCCACATGGGATCCTCTCCTGAGGACATGTAGTTGAAAGATCTGTGCCCTGCTCTGTAGTCCCGCAGCATACCTCTTAAAGAGGTAATGCTGTCACTTCCCCTTGCTTGCCAGTTGAGGTGCTTGTGCTGAAAATGGATGAGTTATATTCACATGTCATTACAGGCTGGGGGACCCATGTGTGATCACCACATCTGAGTGGTGTGTGTGTCCTCACCGCCAGAATACAGAACTGTCTGAGGAAGAGGAGTTGGAGGTTTTTCCACTCTTACTGAAGCTGTCCCACTCATGTTGAGAGTTGAGTGGATGGAGGGCAGAGAAGGTGGTTGAGGGAACCCGATTCTGTGCATCTTTTTAGCTGGTGCCTGGATTTGGGAGTGGAGAGTTATCGTTTCTGGTCCCCATGCTTAGGAGAATGGTTGGTTTTATGTGACTTCTTAAATATATGAGTAATATAAAATGTCCAAAGAGTCTGAGGAGTGTAAAGCATCATGTCCATCTCATGATTTAATCAGAATTTTGGGTTGTGACTTGTGATTGGAGATGAAGACAGGTATTGGTCTTCTGGTACAGTTTTGGTACAGTGTGTGAGAAGCAACCATGTTTTGGCGACAGTGAAAGAAATTCTCAAGCCCAACAAAGAGCTGTCTGCTGAGCTGTCAGTGGCGTGGGGTGGGTGGATAGGCTGGCTGCTGCCCTGTTGTCTCATTAGGCTTGTATTTCAGAAGGTAACTTCCTCCCAGTTCTCATTTTAGGTGCCAGCATAAGCAACTTGATGTTAACTTTATACACCTAGTTACTGGCCATGTTTGAAAATTTCACTTACAGTACCACCAGAAAAAGGGAATTACATGGCATTTGCTAGCGTGTTTTGGAAATACGTGATGTGATGTATCCTTTGTCACCATGGCACATTCCTCATAGTCAAGTCTTGATTATGTCCAAGGAGCTGAAAACCAATGGCTCCAAAATCAGTTAAAGATGTACTGCTTGCTATCCTTGACTGCTTTTTATCATACATCAAAGAGATGTAATCTTGGTTGTAAAGGTGAAATTTAGCTATTCTCTAGCATATATTTTGCTTTTGGTGCTTGCTTAAGTATGTTTGCTTGGAGCTGTGTTAATATATATCAGAGTTTCCAAAGAGTTTGTCAGAAAAGGATTTTTTTTAAAGGGTTGGTTTTCTAAAACTGGTAATCATCTCTTGAAGAATGCAAGAAAAGACTCTGCTGTCTGCTAGCTGAGAAAGATGAGATTCATCCATCAGTTGACTCCAAATGTTTTGCCAAGCACATTTTTCAGAGGTGGGTTTTTTTGTTTGGGTTTTTTTTTTTTTTTTATTTGTGGGGGGTGGGCTTTGTTTGGGGGGAGGGGTGGGTTAGTGGTGTGGGTTCTTTTTTGTTTTTTGTTTTTTTAAGATTGTAAAGACTTTAATTAAGAAAATTGGTTTAAATTAGTTTTTCCAATCATAAAGGATCAGAAATAGCATTCACACCACCAGGTTCCTAGTTACAAATAAAGTAAACCTTAAAAAAACTTATTTCATGTGTAAATGTTACCATTTGCTGGTGGCTATGGTATATATTTCCACATCAAAAGAAAAGGGCTGCAAATAGTTTTTAGGACTAACTGGTTTATACTTTCTGCAGACTGAAAATGTTAATGTT
The DNA here is from genome assembly GCA_009867235.2 of Psittacus erithacus. Taxonomy (NCBI): domain Eukaryota; kingdom Metazoa; phylum Chordata; class Aves; order Psittaciformes; family Psittacidae; genus Psittacus; species Psittacus erithacus. The sequence continues at coordinate 66,491 of WYDI02020715.1, read as the reverse complement.
TAAACACATGGATTCAATGGATTAACATCTTTTAAAGTGATTATTCAGACTAGTTCAATATTTTACCAGTTAAGAAGCAGTAGATTTTATCTGGCCCCAAAAGTGGGATGGGGGAAAGGGGTTGTCATCCCCCCAGCATTGAAAATACTTAAAGTCACTGATGCAGGTAACTAAAGGTCCATGGAGCTTTGCTTGCCAGAGATTCAGGTGACAGATGCACAGACACAGAAATATGTATGTATTGGAAGTGCATTAGTTTGATTTAAAACTAACTCTTTTGGAAACAGTTTTGGATTTACCCTGCATTTATTGAGAACTGAGCTTCATTGTATTTAGTGTATTTATGTAGTATAAGTAGTATGCTGGCCACATGAGGATTAATTAAAACTACAGCCCTGTCAGATGTTTCCTGCAACACCTGTAACAGGAGTCTGAAATGGAGATTAGAGCTAGAAAGAAAAGCATCAGGTTAATTTGGCATCTGATCAGGAAAAGGAAAGGGGTTTTGTTTGTTAGTTGTGGTTTTTTTCTTTTGTAAGGAGGCTGGTTGTATCCTGGGAAAAATGAAAACACCCGCCCCCCTGAAAAAAAAAACACATCACAAAAACCCCCCCCAAACTCCCACATTTTCCTGGGAAGGTATGTCTTGCTGTGGTTGGGTAGAAGCAAAAAACTGGGGCTCTGCTGAAGGCATCCAGAATGGCCTTTTCTTGATTCTTTTTTTCCCTTTTATTTTGGATACTGATAATTTCGAAGGAACATAACTGAAGAACGCCTTCTGACCCAGTGAACTAAACCATTCTACTCTTTCCAACAGATCCAGTGCAGGCAACTTTCAGGAAATTTGGTGTAGTCAACATAGTGCCACCAAGCTGCACCTTGGTGAGTTGTGCCCAGTGGTTTGTTTGTGCCACCTTCATTTCTGGACTATTGCCATTATCCTATTTACACCATTTTTGTTAATATCCCTGTTTTTCTGTGCAGTATGACTTCATGCATTTCTGTTATTCCAGGAATTACAGGAATCTTTGGGTCTTTATCTCATCTATTACAAGAACCATTGTATTTATGTTACCAACTTGGGGTAAATTTGTGATGACTAGGTGTTTATTCTCAAAGCTTAGAAATTCTTTATAAAAGGGTGGAGGTTTTTTCCTTTGGTTGGCTTGTTTTTCTGTCATTTTTTTTTTGTTTTTGTAAAATCTCAGCCCTCTTGAGAGCTGAACTTGCCAATTCTCTTGCTTGTGAAGAAAGATGCAAAGGAAATCTTATCTGAAAAAAGATTTCTGTATCTGGATTAGGACAGGAAGTTCCTCCAATGTCACAGTTTACTTTGCTATCACTTACAAGGATAAAGGTCTGTTTTCCATAATGGCCAGGTCTTGATGTTTCTTATCAGGAGACAGTTTAGCTGTAAAGTGTATTCACCCTTGCAATAGTGAAGCTTGGGTGTCGAGTTTACCCTGACATCATTTTGGCACTCGCTTTTAAGTAGAATTATTCAGATAGTATGAGTCAAATAATTTGTTGTTTGGTTGTTTGGTTTTTTCTTTTTTTTTTTTTTTTTTTTTTTGGCTATTGGAGAGCATCTGCTGATGTTCAAAACAGCAGTAAATCAGCAAATTTTTTAAAGAATTGTCTCTCTAGATTTAAAAATCACATGACAAAAGTTCTTTATCACTTGGAGAATATTTGAAGTGATCAGATATGTGTTTAGATATGGATAGATAAATTAGTTTGTTACCTGATGGATAAGTTTAGGCCATTTAAATTCTTGCTCTTTAATTAAGATTGTAATTCTAAACCATTATTTAAAATACATGTGGTATTCTTCTAGGAGACCCTAGATGCTTGCATAATGGAAGTAAGAGGTGCAGGTTTGTGTTTTGTTGTAACATTAAGTGTCCTAAAAAAAGTAGGTCATTAAATCATTAGTTATTATTGTATACTTTAAAATTAGTTTTTGCAAACAAATTAAGAGGTTTCAGGCACTAGGTATAATAATCCTTGGAAGCATTGTATTTTGTAACTAAACTGGGAAGTGTGCCTTTGTCCCTGAAATGGGATAATTTCATGCATACATCTGTAAACTACATCCATTTGTTGGTTACTGCACAATATACTGTGAGTATGTCTGTATTAAAATCCTTAGGACACATAATACTAGGATGACCTGATTACTTAATTTATGGATGTTTTAATGAAATAGCGTGCTAGAAACTTAACTATGTTAATAAGAATATGGTTTTGTGTGTGTTAAATTATTGTACCCTTCAGTCAGTTAAAACAAACAAGCAAGCTACTAACATTTTTAGGTAGGTCCCTCCTAAATGTGAAAGAATTTGTGTTTATCTTCCGCTGTGTCTCCTTGCTCATGGCAGGTGAGTTGGAACTAGATGATCTTAAGGTCCTTTCCAACCCTAACTAGTCTATGATTCTCTGACTGCAGAAAGCCTAAACATGAGCTATTACCAGTGCCAAGCATTTGTTCACTACTGCAGGCAGTCCTAACAGAAAGCAGAGCTGTCTGAAGTCATCAGAAAAAAATAATATAGGGGCCTGACTCCTGTCAAATTATACAAGAAAAATATTACACATGGGTCAAATTAGAGATGTTAAAAAACCATAGGTGGAGTAACCTTTCCCAATGGTACTTGAAGAGAGCAGTCGTGAGAACAGCCTGGTGTCTAAAGTCCTGGGAACTGAGTGAGGGAATACCCTGGCTCTGCTCCTGACCAGCCCTGCACTTCTCCTCTCCCAGACTAACTCAGGAATAAAAATATCTAGGCTTTTAAATGCAGTGTCTTGCTATGGGGTTCTGTCATGTGTCGGCATAAGGGAGGGAAGGAGATGGGAGTGCGTGGCCAGGCACAGGGCAGTTGGAAGGAAGGGTGGGAAGGGGAAGGCCTCTGTCATGTTCCTCTTCAGTGGGAAGAAACCTTCAAACTAGTCCAGCTGCTCCTGAAACCAAAAACTTGGGGTTGCATGCAGCCCTATTTCTTCTACAAGATGCTTTCCTTTTGGGTGCAAATGGGTTACTCATCATTTTCATCAAAGGAGGTCAGTCGATACAGGAGGCTATAAGATGTATGCGAGTTTTAGGAACAGATCTCAGCCTTTGCTGCCTGTAAAGGCCATGACATGACTGATACTATGAAACCAGCCTTGCTTCGCTTCAGATCAAAGCTTTACTATCTGCTCCTCATCTCCTTCTCCTTCCAGATAACTGGGGACAATCACAGCAGGACACGGTCTGTCTGACACATCTAAATAAATTGTTAATGTGGAGATTCCTCTTCAAAGCATTCTGCCTTTACCCTCCCCAGCAGTTACATTTCGCAGATGGAAAGAAGCCATTTTGTTTTCACAAATTCTGTCATTACTGTTTGATTCTCCCCCCGGTATCTCTTTTTCCAGGATTATAGTAGCAATATTGTTAGTTTTGGAAAGAGGAAAATAAGCTGGTCTGATCCTGGAAATTAAAGTAGTGCTTTATGCAACAAGGAGAGCCATGGTGCTGTGGCCCCTGTATGTAGTACTTTGGATTGTGGACTGACTGGGGGATGTGGCACTGGGCATGCTAAGATAAGTGTTTCCAGATACAAGGCTATGCCCTAGAAAAACATTAATGGCAGACACAGCTGTTGGCTGCAAGGATTAAGTGATATTGCAGAAACAAAGCCTAGCTGCTACTGAGGCCTATAAAAATATTTGCTGTCTTGCAGAGACATACTCAGTGTTTCAGTTACTTATCTGGGGACTGTGAATGTCTCCCTTCTGCATCCTCATCCGCTGTGAGGATCATCCACTTCTGCATTGCCAGTGGCAGAGAGCAACTTCTGTTTGAAAGGATATTCCTGATGTAGTTCAGGCATAGGGCATTCGGAAGTCTGCTCCATTTATGTGCCACTCACTGAGGTGTTACACTACACGAACTGCAGGCATGTGCTGGTGAGTATCAATACTTGCTATGAAAGCTGCAGTTACTCCTGACCATGCAGAGGTACTCGCTTGTGCCAAGGGAATCAGTATCCTGTTGCATTGTGAACGGTTCACACACTTTTTGTGTTTATATGAAGAAGGATGGACTGGCGCTTGTGTGAAGGCGCCAACAGGCAGAGTGGCTTTCGAAGCTGGGTGCACATCATGTAGCTGTAGCGCATCGTGAGTCCTGGCCATGAGTTTGCGATCAGTCTTTTTGCATCGGGAAACTGGTCGTGATAATCTTGTTCAGCCAGCCAGTGTGTGAAGGCACAGTGAGAATTGGTGGGGACGTTTTGCCCTCTCTTTTTTTTTTTTTTTTTTTTTCTCTTTTAAGGCTGTATTTGAATAAGATTTTTAAAAATTTACTCTTCGTTTCAGTGATTATGTGTAATGGAGCAAAAGATAGGACTGAGAGAATGGCCTTGACACTTTTTATACATTTCTGGCTGGAGAACTTGTAGCTCTTTGGTTTGTTTAACAAAGCACAGAGGCTTTGCAAATGCTCTGTGCTAGAGGGAGTTTCCTGGTGAATAGCAGGCTTCCATCTGGGTTCTTGTGGATTTAAAAGGAGTGTTTGGATGGTGTGGTACGTTGCTGAGCTAGGCTTCAGAAAGACGTCAATAAATGTTGTACTGGTTTACGTAAAGTCTGGCGGTTAAATACCATGTTAAACATGTGAAACATAACTTTAATGAATTTTTATGAGTTTTGGGCAGGGGGATGATGATACTATACTGATGATATTAACACATGCAAGAAAAGTATTCTTTGCAAGGATTCCAGCATTGAATGGTTCCTTAAGGCGCAAATTATGTCCCAGCCCTGCAGTTTATAGGTTGTGACTTCATTTCTCACATGCTGTATTAAAATATCTTGCTGTTTCTTGAGATCTACTGCATTTCCACCGGGAGATTTTATTTAAATTTGAGAACTTTCCTTGGAAAAATCAATGTTTCTAAATCATGAAACCATTCCTTGTGACTGTCATGGCCATTCACTCTCTTGCATTAGTTTGAAAACTGTTCCTCCTTTGTTTTATATCAATACTGAGTCATATAGGAACTTTCTGCCCTTAACAGCTGTACAATTTGAGTAAGGCTCTAATTGTCTGTCAAGTGCTAGTTTAGTATTGTTTACTTTTCTTTTTCACTTTTAGTCCTCATTTACTGCGACTGTTATCCATATACCTAATTCCTGAGGAAGCAAGCACAGGGGAGGGAGAAAAGCAGAAAGAAAAAGAACAAACGAAGGAGGGGGATTCTCTTTTAGTGCGTGCTGTATGTCTGAATTGGAAGATATTTTTCTGCTCTGCTTCCAGGAGGCACAGGTCCCATTCTAATGGATCTGTAATGTAAATGGATCTTGATGTAAAGAAAAAAGGAAAACACTAATATTTATCTGAAACTTTATTTTCTTTCTTTATTTCTGGTAGGTTTTCATTGACTAGGTCAGGTTACTTCATCTTTCTAAAAAGTGGAAATTGACCTTTTAGAGTTTGAATTTATTACTGGGTAGAATATAGCCTATTTTGCAGAATAGGAAATTAATTGAAATATGCTTAGAATAATCTGCTATTTAGAAAAGCACCTCTTACTGGAAAATACAGGGGTTATGTAGTATGATATGACTTCATGAAAAGCAGTGATGTATCAGGGAAGTGACCAGCCATATTAATAGATTTGGATACAAGTGAAAAGCAGGTATTCTGGATTTAATTTTTGTCTGTGGCGGGTTTAACTGCTGTTCCATTCCGTACTGGTGAGAAATTTGATTCACTGTTACCTTTTAACTTTTCCAGCTGCGCTCCTACTCCTCCTCAATCTGTGCTATCTGTGGCTTCAGGGTATTCCAGGCTTCAACACAGATGAGAAATCAAACAACCCCTGCCATCCAAAACCAAACTAAAACAAAACCCCTCTGAAAGAGTTTTCCTTGCCTTTTTTTCCCCCGCTGTGACATACATACTCTGTCTTGGGATTTGCAATACTCTGATTCAGGTTTTATATACTATTCCTACCCAGCAAACTTTAAAGGACTAAGAGGTAATGCATAATTGATTGTTTTTGCTAGGTAGGTGAGGCTGAACTGCATGTCTGTGGAATGTCAAAAGAAAATGAGTTTGCTTTATAGTTTCAAAAGGGAGAGTGATTGTGGTAAGGAGAGCTTTACATACAGTGCTGGGAAATTTTCCAGAAATATTTGAGAGGCACAAATAAATTTTTGAAGTGAAACTTTGGAATTCAAATGTTGTATAAAGCATACTTTCTATGAGTAATATGCATACACTTCAGTCTTTTTCTTTTGAGCATTTTATTCTTCCTCCATTCACCAGCTTATGTTCTTTCCTTTCCTTGCCCATTGCCATTCTCTGTCTTTGTGCTCCTTGAAAAAAGGAAATGCAGATGATAGTGTTCTCGAACACTACCTGGTTTTGAACAAAAAACGGTGAGGTTTTTACACAATAAAATGTCAGCCTTCATCGTGTACAGTTATGTCATTTTTTAGATTCTTTCACTTAATTTGGTGTTTGCTTAGTTTTATATGCCAACACTGACTTCTGAAGGTACTCCTAGGAATAAATCACTAGCAGTTTTAGAAGCTTAGTCTCAATGAGGCAATCATTTTAGTGGAGTACAGGACACTGGCACGACCCTGTTGTTTAAAAAGAGCTGCTTGTTTACTTCTGGAAAACATGAGAACTGTAAGTGAAGGGAGCCAGTGTTGTAAATTTGCTATAATCAAAACCCAGTAACACTCATTGTAAAGAAAAAACCTCCAACATATACTACTGAACCAAAAGTTTTACAGATGGCCCTGGTGAGATTATTATTAGACATGTAAATCAGGTGAGTGTTATCAGTAAGACTTTCTTTTCATTGAAATGCAACCAATGCTTTGCCAATTTTTCTGCTTAGAGATTTAAAGATTAAATTAGAATGTTATAAAAATAATTCTCCTTCCATCTAGAACTTTTGTTTTGAAAATCTACAGCTACGAAATAAAACATTAAAAAAATCAAATTTAATTTTTTTTTTTCCTACAGTAGAGGAGCAATGCGGCATGGTGTCTGTTAAACAGATTTATGGAGATCATTGAACACTGCTGAGCATAGCTCTAGAAAATTATTATATAAATACAAGCACAGTCTTTGTCAAGCTTTACAAATCACCTACTTTATAAATAGGCCCCAAGAGTAGAAAAATTGCACATTAAAGAATAGTGTACTCTATGCTTCTATGTGTTGAGTTCTGTTGCTTCTGAAATCTGATTTCCCCAAAGTTCTGTAGAGATTAGAGGCAGTAAACTGACTGTATTTTGGTTGCAGTGAGCAAATGAGGCATTTGAAAATACAGAAACAAGAAAGCAGCAGTTGATCGTAGTGTTACGCAGAGACATCTGTCCAGAGTTTCAAAGGCAGCTAAGGCAGATTTTCTGTCTGGCTGTGTGAGAACTGTGTGAGCTTGTTGTGTCTATATTGAAGCTGCTCTTGTTCTCCTGCTGTGGAATGACAGATGGACATGTCCATCCTGAGAGATCTGCGACTTTTGGCTGACTCATACTTTCTGAATCCATGTATAATACAGCTTGGTTTAGTCCTTCAAGAAGGAAGAAAAAAATGCTAAAAACCCCAACATAAGTGAAATATATGGTGCCAGGCTGCATTGTGAAATCATCAAAACTATATTCCTTTCTTCTTCTGGAAGAAAGGTTATTTTTCTGAATGGGAGCTTTTGGTTTATCTTTGTAAGAATATATGATATCCAATGTATATGTATGTATATAGTTTCCTTTGCCTTAGATAAAACAAGTTATAGTGCTATACTGCAGCAGTCACTTAGGCAAGTAGTACTGAAACTTGGAAGTCTGAAAAAGATAATGATGAAGGAGGCTGAATTTATTGGTCAGGAGAGGAAGGTGTGTAATTCAGAAATGTGTGTTGTTTTCTAATGGCATGAATTGACATATCAGTAGAAACATGTTAATAAGTTTTCTAATGACATGAGTTCACTTTACTTCATATATAGTATTAAAAGTATGTTAGTTGGGGTAATAAATATACTTTATGTATCTGAAAACAAGGTTTGTCTGGGGAAGTCTTATTAAAACCACACATCTTTATTCAGCTCAGATAAATGTGTTTTTGTCTTGATCTAAGTGATCCTAGTATTAAAAAAAGAAGAAGGAATTAGCACTGGTTTTGGAACATCTACAGGAAAAGTACTACTTACAAAGTAGAGCTACATGCCGCTGCTTAGTCTTCAGTTTGCTGTTGAGTTCAAACACGGAGCATTTTTGCTTCTGTGATGTTTCTTCTGCAAGTTAATGAATCGTTAAGGTCTGCTAAGACAATCCATTAGTCAAGTATGCACTGCTGTAATTTTTTAAACTGGGAGCTATAAACAATCCTTCTAGACTGAAGGATCAAAAAACAATGTTTATTTAAGCCCTATGCAAACAAATACATAATGAGGGGCTATATGTAGTAGAAGGGGAAAACATGGAATGGGTTGTGGGTCAAGGCACCATTTTTCTTTTCTGGGATGTTTTGTTGTTATGTGAATAGTAGGTGCATATTTTTAACTTACTAGAAAGCTATTAATCTAGTTAACTATTTGGTTTGCCTTTCCTCATGATGTGCTTTAGAAAGGTGTGTTACAGCTCATCCCTGTGTTACCTTTAGTTCTGTACGGAATAACTGAAGGAACCTGACGAAGCAATGTGATGTGTATCTGTTGCACAGACATGTGGTGACATATCAGTGAAAGAACATTGCTCCCGAACAACGGATCAAAGTCAGTCAGGTGTCTTTCTTTTTCTTAAACTAGTAAGAAGCTGTCCAGTCTAATTCCTTCAACTGCCGTAATCTGTGAGAAGTGATTTCTTTCTGATAATACAGAACTTTATAAATAAAGATTTTTTTTCCATTCAATGTCATGTATTTGCAGTCTACTATAAGTATTATAAACTTGATCCTGTTCAGTAAAATTTTGATCTAAATCTCAATGGAAAGATTCCTGCTTACCTAAATTGGTGTTTGCTGATGTAGATCAGGAGTCCTTACCAGCTGTGTTTCTGAATGACTTTTAAGATGTTATGGTAAAGGCATGGTTGGTTTCAGCCAAATCTTTGTTGAATGATAAGGTATAAATAGTTACTGCTGGGAAAATACTTCAAGTTCTGAATTTAATTAATGAAATGCGGAGTCATATTTCAGGAGTAAGGTATGGAAATGTGTTGATCCAGTTCTCCTTCATCCATGTATGTTATGGTGGTTCTGTCTAGTATGCTAGTGTTCAGTTCAGTTCTTCTAACTGGGTTTTGGGTAAGTCTTTTAACTGCTCTAGTCTGATGAGATACATCACTGTATTGCCAGAATACAGAGGTGGTGTACTTTCTAAGTCCCATATATGCATTCAGCACAGCAAACTAAAATTGTTCAGTAACTGTGCAAGTAATATCATAGGCCCCAAGCTGATCAAGTTAAAAGAGTAAGTAGGAATATTTTACTGATGAATGGGTACTGGTAAAGGGAGTGATTTTACTATTATACTTTCTGGGCTACAGGTAATTTTGAAGCCACAATGTATGTGTTAAGCTAACTTAGCATCTGTAGCGGTAGCTAGCATTGATGGAGAATGGAACCAGAGTGCGTAAATACCAGAAATTATCTGTGTTGAGTAAACTGGGGGCATAGTTTTTGATCACCATCTCTTTAATAACTTCTTTCTCTTTAGCTTTTCCTCTATTAAAAAAAAACAACAGAGAGAAGCACTTTTAATACGCTTTGAAGACTAAATAGAGTGACCAATATGTAAGTTAATGCACAGCTCAATAAACAGGTTGTTCCTGGCAGTACTGGCAGACAGCTTTAACTGATTAGTGCATAACTATGCATATTAGTGGAGCAATGTTTTCTTTATGTGGTGAATCCAGTGTTCAGCCTGTCTTCTAGGTAACCTGACATTTCCATTTCAAGGCATGTACAGAAAAAAGTTTGCCTCCTTGCTATTCCTGCTGTGTTCTCTGTGTCCTGACAGGCTGTCAGAATGGCTTGTATTTCTCCTGTCCCTGACAGGGTGAGCTGCCTGCAGGTCTCATGGAGAATTTCTTAACTACAGGCTTTTTTAGACAGTCATATCTTGAGGAAACTTGGCAGGAAAGAGACAGTGCTGACTGCAATTGAGAAGTAACAGGGGATTTCCATTAGCACAATAGCCTCTTGCTATAGCAATAAAGAGTGCCTCAGGCAAGAACAATTGAGACACTGGCTTCCCGGCTTTTCCAGCAGTGCAGCTGAAGGCAATACCTGGGCAGGCCCTTGCTTACCAAATCTGGCCAAAGGAGTTTACTAAGTTGTTCAGAAGTGCATTGTTAAACATCTGTCTAATCAGTCTGTCTTATTGTCCCTTAACAGGCTTTTGCAGGTAAGCAGCTAGGTTAGTGGTTAGATAGGCAGTACTACACTGTCTCTCTCTTCCTTTCCCTTCATTTAAGAGGTGCTGTGGAAATTGAAGGGAATTTTAAGACAGTCAATAAAACCTTAAAGAGGAAAGGAATTATAAGCTGGTCAACAAAACCTTAATCCCCACACATTTTTTTTTAACAAGTTATTAAAGGATGTGTTGTAAGCGCCTCTGGGTTAATAAGACTGATAAGCAGCCAGTAGATTTATCAAGACCAAACTGTATCAGACAATTTTAGTTTCTTTCCTTGGTAGTATAGTAGCCTAGTAGAATAAAAAGTGAGTGGTAGATGGATGAGGTATCTTGACTTTGTTATTTTTTTCATGCAGTGACTACATGTGATATTTTTTATTCTGTCTCACACGTCATTCAAGGAAAATGACTAGGAAGCTCCACATGAAGTTGTTGTAAAGTGAACATGCAAGTTGCTGAGAAATGGTCTCCAAGTGTCATTAATGGCTCACTGACAACTGAGAAGGCTTTTCAAATAGGTCCAGTGTATCTTCTAATTTTGTTTTTTTCTGTATTTTTATTAGGCACCTGGCTAGTAGAATATAGAGTGTATTTGTGGACAGCAGGAAGATGGGATGTTGCATTAACATGAAGAGTTCAGAAAGATGATGTTAAATGATTTTCAAGCTGTGGTCTGCAGACCCTGTGAATCAATTAGTTGCTTATAAGGAGACATGAAGGGTAACTGGCAAAAGCAAAGTCTAGTATCAGCAGGCCTAAATTCACTAGACAGGGTTCTGTGCCTCGACTGGAAAATTTAAAGGGGTTCCCATGTTGGAAAAAGGTTGCTTGGAAAGCAGTTGTTAGAAAATTTGGAGAGACAGTCCGAACACAGTGAGTTGAAATTCCAAAAGGTGAGCACAACTTGCTATGTTTTGCATGTGTGTTGAAAGAGAAATAAAAAGCTAAAGTAGTTTAGTCAAGGAAAACCTGGGATCAAAACCTAGTTGAAGGACAAATATAATCTGAGATATATGAACAAGGAATATTACATGTAAGGGAACACAGCTGTTACTCTCTTCTTAGCACAGTTGAGGTCTCAGGCAGAGGACTGTATACAGCAGCTGTAATAAAGTGATAGTATGACCTGCAAGAAAATTTTTAAGGAATAGGCAGTTTCATCTCATAGGAAAAAAACGCAAGGGTTGTGGGAAGGACATCTCATGAGTAGTGAAAAGCTTTATTGGAGAGACTGTCTTCCATTAGAGAAGGGCAGAAAAAAAGTAGTATTACTTGCAGTAATAGTAGATAGTACTATAGTAGATAGGATAGTAGAGAAATAAGAACTGTATTAGGTATGCAAATTTCCTGTTATGTGGTTTAACCCTCTACATATTCTGAGTAACTCATTTGTGAGCATAGTTAGGCGCTGGAATAGGTGATTGTAGGTGTTGTGGAATAGCTTTTGAGATTAGAGGTTTCCAGAAAGTTTATACACAAAGTCTAAAGGAGGATCGAACTCTCCTTTGTATCTCACAGTGAGAATTAGATAAGATGATCCTTCAAAGTCACTTCTAGCTCCTCCTATAGTTCTGCTAGTGTACAAACAACTTGAATTAAGGGAAACTAACTGACTCTTAAAGTGTAGCTCCACAAGAATGAGCATTCATGAAGAAAATCGTAGGCCAGCGAGCAGTAAGGTGTTATATTTTTGAGTGATTTGCTTATGATCAGAACCAACCAGAAGATATTTGAAATCATGCAGAATAACATTACATTAGTAATCAGAGTACAGTTAACTCTGGCTAAGAATACAGAGCCGTTTGGGCCAATCTATAAGTTTTGTTGCCCCTTAACTCTCCTGAATAACTGAAGTAGTTGTGCCGAAACTTGTCTTCTTGATTTTGTTTAGTTTTGCTAGAAGGAATAGTTTCTTACATGTCACCTAACTGGGAATTGAGGAATCTCAGTTGCTGCAGGCATCTGAGTTATGCAAGTTTCCCAGGCTGAAATATTATTGTCATTCCTGATGGCTAGTGAGCATAGCAGCAAATAGAATTTGGGCACAAAATTATGTCCAAAAGAAATCCTATTTCATGACAAAGAGATGATGACAAAATTAAATCTTGGTTGGTTTGGTTTTTTCCCCATAGTAAGGACATTAGATTTAATATTACCCTACTTTTTGGGAGAAGTTGTGAAAAGTCCTGTGTACCAAATTCTTCTTGTGTTATCACCTATGCCATCAGTACCACACCACTGAAAAACACCCCTCCCAAAATCCCACCACCCCACCCATTTCTGTGTCCTAGACTTGATTGGCCAGTTTACAGGCTTCCTGATCACTCTGAAGGAACTATAGATACTGATGGAAATCTAGTGGTTAACCAAAGGAAAAGTAACATTTAAGACACAAAAGGAACAGAAACTTGGTCTAAATGACTTCTCACTCTTTATACTGGGCCCAATCTATTTGCTATTCTGGGTCATTCCTCAGATTCAGGGTCCACCTGTTGAGTCTTGATTTCCACAGAATTAGAAAAGCTTTCTAGAAGCAAACCAACATTTACTCTCTTTGCAGAATACAGCCTAAGCTTTTAAATCTGGCTGTAGCTAATTTATTTGCATGTTTGAGAGCTGGCTATGGATCATGGCTTTTTTCCCAGTAGTGAATGAAATCATACACATGAGAAAGACAAAAGCATTTTTATCATTTGTAATTTTTGTTTCTCACAATAATTATACGTGACTGTTCAAATCTGTTGTGTTTTACATTATATCATGCTGTGTGCAGAAATGGTGATTAATGCTGTTTGTGAACAGGGAGAAGAATAAGACACTAATGTCTGCATGCATTCTGTGCCTGTGAGTTTGTCTGTCTTCACTGGTGTTTGGCATGTCTTCCAGTATTTCATGAGAACAAAACAGCCAGGTTCTGGTCAGGCCAAGTGTCCATTTATTCCATACTCTCTCCAAAGGCAGAAGTGTATGAAGTGTATCTGGTGGTTCTTTCCTATGGTTAAGTCCCTTAATTAGTGGTTTAGGAACCTACTTAGCTAAAGGTTGCGCCGAAGCATTTGTGCTTTAGATAATCAGCAGTGGGTCTGTCATTCAAGAATATAGTTCTTTTTTGAGTTCATTTATGTTTTATGTGTGTCCAACACAGTGATTCCATAACTCAGTTGTGTATTGTGAAGAAAAAGCTTTCCTAAATTGTTACAGATTTACCACTTAGTGATCGGCCCACTAGTTTTCATTGTGAGAAATGCTTCCTTGTTGATTTTTCCACACATCAGTCATCCTGTCAACCTCTGTGCTCTTCTCCTTGGTGATTTTTCTTCTTCGCTGAAGACTTCCAGTCATTTTGGTCTTGGAAAGTTTGACAGTGCTTTGATGGAAGAGTCTGTCTCACAGAACTGTGGAAGCTCTACCCATCCAGTCAGCCAGTGCACTGGGTTTGTGGTTTTCTTTGACTTTGCTACTGGTAAAACTAAGTTAAGATTTTTTTAATTAACCAAGGTTCTGTGAAGACTGGTTAACGTCCATGTTCATATAGTTTGAGTTAGATGACATGTATAAATTAAGGGGGAATCAGATTGTAGTTGTAAAAATGATAACTTCCACAAGTAGTGTATCACTGAAGTTCCTCTCTTTGTGTGCTGTGTATAGCCATTAATGGTGGCTATCGCTATTTGATGAAAAATACTTCCACAGGCATTTTTTTTGCTAAAAGCACTTGTAATAAATCTATTTTTATGGTTTGTACTTTTTTTTTTTTTTTTGTATAAAAGCTTGAGAATAATCAAGGCAATATTATTATATCCTCTTACATTTTTTGAGAAACACGTTGATGAACAGCTGGCTAGGCTGAGCAACAACATGTTATGTAAGATGTCAGTTAAATAGAAACAAAATTACTTTAGAATTTAAAATAACAAACCACTTGGGTTTTGTTCCAAAGAAAATCATCTGTTTACATGTACCTGTCTATGGTTTATCAGACACACTTGTTACCTTCTGGCTATGCTGCACGTTTATGGCCTGGCACAAAGGAGTGAGGGTATATTTGGCATACACTAGTGGAAAGGACAGTATGGCTATAGCATTGTGAAAGTTTTCGCGGGTATGGTAATGCTATGTGGTGCAGAGGATTAGGGAGCATTGAGTAGTAGGAAGGGCTGGGCATTGCCATATTGCTGAATGAGGGTGTGTTGACCATGACGTGATAGGTGGTGGTAGAAGTTCAGCAGAGGGGCTGGTGGGATGGTGTCTGTGTAGCCTGACAAAGAAAATTATCAAGTCCTCTTCAGTTGTTCGCTCCAGTATTAGGACAAAACTGTCATTATGTGGTGTGTGTGAAGAAGCATGCATAGCGCATAGCCATTCCTGTCAGCAGCTGTCTTTTCTTCAGTCTTGTAACCAGGTGGCGTCCTCCCACAGCTGTTAGTTTTCTGGACTAGGATCTGTAGGTCCTTCTTTCTCTATGTAATTTTTTTGTTGTTCAGCTAATTGGTTTCAGATATTGAGAGAAAGGCAGACTTCTCAAAGACTACAGGGTACCTTAATTTTACAAAGATAGGTAACCAGTTGAAGGAGGGACTGTAAAACATCCTGTCAGAAGTCTCGATCAACTGTGAAGCACAATTCTGACAAAAATAAGATTCATTAGTGGCAGAGCTGATGGAACAACTTGCTTTAATTAGTATTCCATAGCTGAGGAGTTCTTTGCCATATAAGGGTTTATTTCAGATGCAAGTTTTCCATTAGCAGACAGACACTATAAATTTAACTAAAATAATTTAGACTTTGCTCCTCCAAAGGTTGATGAAGTATCTATCTTTGTTTTGTATGATTTCTTCTCATATTGTATTAGGAGCCTTAGTGGTGAGACAATTGGGATGGATGACTCCTCTGTCATTGGCTACTAGGTGTTATTTAGAGCTGTGTTAGCTAGAAGAACTTGAACAGGGGAAAAGACTCTGGTGGAGAGCAAAAACCGGGCTGGCAGGTGAAAGGTGGGGGCAATATGTGGTGTGCTGCGAAATACCAACCTTAAAATTATGGAAAAAAGCTTTATGGATCTTTCCTCTGCACATTTGTCAATGTTGTTTGAGTTACAGATGTCAAAAGCAAACCACGGGTTTTGGGGCAGGTTGGCTAATGCTTTCTAGCCCAGTTTGGTTTGGTTTTTGTGTGTGTGTGTGTGGTTTTGGTTTTGGTTTTGTTGTTTTTTGTTTGGTTGGTTTGGGGTTTTTTTGTAGTTTTGTTCGTTTGTTTTAAATCACTTGTATTGTTATCTAATAACTCACACTACGTTTAAGTTAGATTATTATAATCCTTTGGCTCTTCTCCATTTTAAATTGAAAAGTGTCTCTTTTCTTTAGAAACAGAGAAACCTGACTGGTGAGGTTTATAAGCCCAATAGATCAAATATAGTGTAGTATTAAAACTGTATGTAAGTATTTTTAGTGTTTCAAAATCAAATTGTTCTATAGTAGCCAGTAATAGCTTAAAGTTATTCCCAGTGACACAAGCAGAACAGTTGAATTAAACTTTACCACTTTTACCACTTTTTTGAAGTTCACTTGGAATATGTAAAGTTTTTGTTATTTCTTTAGTGATTTGTTTTTCCTTTTGTAGACAAACGATTTCATATTATAATTTTATGCTTGCTTTCCTTATAAATACCAGTCAGAGAGCAGTGTTTTGGGTGGGGGGTTCTTTGTAGCCTTATTTCCAGGCCTTGTTCCAAAATACACAGCTAAAATGCTTTACAGGGTTTTCTTAGAGCAGGGCTTTTAATGCAAAGATCACCACTGAGTCTTTTTGATGCAATTTTGCAAATACTTGATTCTAGTTCTTTCCTTAAAACTCAACATGACATTTCAGTATTGGAGTATGACTGTTAAAAATGCATGTCATTGTCCTGCATGCTGTGCTTTAACGGGGATAAGAGAACCTCTCAATTTTGTCTGAACATGTGACGCTTCTGAAGAAGTCTGCTAATGAAAGAAAAGGAGAGGACACAAGAATTAGTGGTGTAGAAGGCTCAAGAGATTGTCTTGCTGCAATTAATGTGAAGCAGAGAGCTTCCTTTGGACTATTTGGGTAAGGCTGTACCCTGATCTGCTCCTCAGTGCCCATGATTGAAGTTTATGATGCATGGTAGAAAATGCCTTTACGCAGAGAATGAGCAGCCAGTTTTTCATTAATTTGTAACAGAGAGACTGGTGGGAATGTTGTTCCATGCCATGGAGAGCTTGTAGGGAATTCCTTCAATGTTAAGCAAGCTAAAAATAATACTCCAGAAAATGTATGTCTTAGCCAAACCCCTTTGTTTTCTGAACATCCATTTGAGCAGGGGTTAAAACTATGCTATGAAAGTAAAGAGTGAAGTATCCTCCCTCTTACTAGGGTAACCTTGAAACTATTAAGCTCTCGAATACATTTAAGTAAGGATTTAAAATTGGTCAGTAATGCTTATATAGGAATGATTTAGAGAATTTGTCTACGTGCAATTTAAAGATTATGTTAGAAAACTCATGTTTTTTAAAGCTCTGTGTAACTTTTTTACAGTTTTTATCCCCTCTTCCCTCATGTTGATTCTGCAAGGCGGCTGAAGTGGATGAGCTAGCCCATCTGTGAATAGATGAGTTGCTAAATCCAGTGGTTCACATTGGGCAAACCTTAGGGAGAATTGCACACTAGATAAAACCAGTTTTCTTAGCTGCTGTTTGGAGACATAAAGTTTCAAGAGATTTTATTTTCCACAGGAAATGGGAACAAAGACAATAGATGTTGGTATGGCCCTTTAAAAATCATGGTGAACTGGGTCATGGAGAGAGAGTTGCCAGCATGGGGAGAGAGAAGGGGTGGAGGGAGCAGAGCTTTTGTAGCTGAGGGGCCAACCACAGGAGGCTGGTTGCAAGGCAAAAGGAAAACTTCCAAAAAGCAAGCAGTGACTTGCAAGAGGGGCATCTTAGCTGTGCATGGTTTTCTTAATCCAGTCCCCAGGTACATTCAAGTACGGGAAGAGCCAGAGGCAGCAAGCTGTCTGTATAGGCTTTTATTTTTCTCCAAAGGAGAGGGGGAAAATTAAAAAGGAATTACTGGAGTATTAAAATACTATTTTAATCCCAATCTGTGTGATAATCAAATCATTAGAGCACTTGGCTGTGAAGGTGCATTTCTCTCTTTGCTGCAGTGTGGTTCAAATTGTCCACCTCTCTTGGCCACAGGGACTGGAGCTGGTGGGTCACCAGCATGGGGCCACCCTGTCTGGTCCTGCCAAAGCTGTACTACTGTACAGCTGGGAATGCAGCCCTCTTTCTGTGGGGAGGGGAAGTGGAGAAAGGGACATGGGCCATGACCTCATTATTTAGCTCATAGCACTCAAGGAGTAGAGTGTGGAGATCTCATCTTCATCTCTGTTCCAAAGGCTGTTCTTATGGCCTTAAGCAGTAAACAGTTGCAAACCTCTCTGTGGTTCTCATCTCCATTTAAACATTTGTTTTTTGTATTTGTATGGGGGGGAGGATGGGGGACAGGAAATACCTGCAAGCTGACCTAGTATCACTAATTTAACCTGGTATGTGTGTGTCCCTGAAAGGGTATGCATTAGCTGGAAGTATTCTCTTTTTAAACCAGTTTTACTTTGCAAGCCTAGTTTTTTAGGTCAAAGCGTGCTTTTGAAGTCACTGCAGTGGCTCATTGTGATTGGTTTTGGTGGCTACAATACAGTTTGTGTATCTCTGAATTAATGAAGTAAGAAAATGAAAATACTATGTGTGAGGTTAAACTGTATAACCCGGAAAATGCACTATATGCACATCAGAACATCTTAGCCAGATGAGTATTCGTGGTGTGGAGATTTGTGAATAGAGCTGTCACTCACATGGATAAGGGTCTACCAAACATAACTCTTTAACTTTTTGGGTGGTAATTCTCAGAAGTAACAAAGTTGCATTTATCAGAAAAACTGTTCCTTAAAATTCAAACAAGAAACAAATGGAAATCTCATTAACATTGTGTTGAACCAGGAAAATACTCTTAATTTACAGATATCCTTTTGACTGAATACAGGAATGTATTTGTTTTTTGAAAGAGGGTAGAATTATTGAACTTAAAAGCTATTTGGGCCAATGTAAACGTATTTCTTACCCAAAACACTTAAAGCAAAGTAAATGTGCCCTTCATGCTTTCCCTTAGGAATTAATGCTTTGCTTTAAGTGGTAGTAATTTAGACAACCTATAAATACAAAAAGTAATGTAAATTATAAGGGACTAAAGGTATTCTATTTATTCCTTCCTCTTTTAAGGAGTGTCTTTCATCTCTTAACTGTTCAGAGCTTCATTAAGAAAGAGACCTGTATTCTACTACATTCCAGAAGCACTAGTAGGACTTTCATGTTTTCTTACACTTAGACAATAGTTTATCAGTTCCTACCGTTTATTATTTATGTTAATGTTGGCTTTAAATTCACACTTGATTGCTGCATAAATATGACGTACAAGGTTGCCATGAACAATTTTCTTTATTTTTTTTCCTTTGGTTTTTTTTTGTAGGAATATTAAAAATGTATTTTGGACTCATGGTTGGCATCTCAGCATTCCTGTGCAAATCTCGAAGTTGTTTTGTTTTTCTGCTGAAAGCATTAAGCATAATTACCATCTTGTGATGAGTTTTATAGCAAGGACTTCTGTTTTATAATCCAGACAAAAGCATTAGATTTTTTTTTGTACAGACACTGACAAAATGAGTTAAAGAGGATTGTCTCTCCACTTTATAAGTATTTAAAATGTCTTCTTCTACCTCCACTGGGGTTTTTTTCCTTCTGGTTTTTTTTTTAACTATTTTCTAAATACTAACTTAGAACATTTCCACTTTTGCACATCTGTGCCACAAATTAAAAAGTATTAGTTGAAAGTTGATGTTTAAAAGGAGTGTTGAGCAAGCTTGTCCTTCCATAAGAAAAATGGGAGTTGCATCCCTTGGAGGCTAAGGCAAGATTCCCAAGGAAATGGAGCTTTTTCATAAAGTTGAAAGCAAAAAAATCCAGAATTGCTGTCTGTGGCCACACTGTTGATGTGGAGGTGAAGGGTCGTTTGGCCACAGGCTCTTTAGTACTGAAACTTAGATTTTACCTGGCTGAAAGGCATCTTTGCCTTCACATCCAGCCATTTCATTGCTATCCAAAAGCTCTTCAGCTTGTGTGTTTGGTAGTGTTGGATCACTGCTCAGCTTTGAAGATCCAGAGTAGCTTCCAGGTTAAATGTGGTGTTCTGTGGTTACAAAGAATACACTTTTCCCCCATCTTCAAATGGTGCCTACTGGGCTCTTCATTTTTTTAACTTTTCAGCATTTTCTTCTCTTGGCATTCAGTTTTTTGAATGTGAAAAGACATTAAACAAAACCTTAAAAAGTTCTTAATAACCAACACTTTGCCTCTCAGCCAGTAAGACCCTGGTGCTGGAATGAAGTCATTGACCAAAAAAGGCAGACCTAGAGTAACACGGTTCTTTAATGTTAATCATTTGATAGTTCAGTGGTAGGTAGGTGAAAAGAGTAAGTTAAAGCTTTAAATGAACTTAAAGAAATTCACTATGAAGAATTTTGACTGCAATGCTATGATAAACCTGAAAGTCATAAATACATATTTTAAGGAAGAACCTCCTTTCTGTTGAAAACTTTGTTTTTAAATATAGGTAAGTTTTCCAAAAGCTCCACAGAGCTTCTGATTTTGAAGATGCAGAAAGGTTTCTGTTTTCTTTGATAGCAGCAGCTGCCTCTGAATTTCATTCTTTCTAGCTGAAAATTGTAGTCAACACATTTTAACAAACCAAATGTGATATTCATCCTAATATTACTCAGTGGGAAAAAAAAAAAACAAACCACCCAAGTATGACTAAAGGCTATGTATATGTAACTAAGTCCCTGGCCTTACAGGTTCCTGATCACCAGTCCAGGTAACCCTTAGTATTGTCAAAAAAAGAATCATTCAGGCAACTAAGCTGATCAGGAAGAAGCTTCCCTGACTGTGCTTTTAGAACCACACATAAATATTTTTGGAGTTTGGCTGTATTGTGCTCATGAAAATATTACATATTATTTAGGAAGAAAATTATGATTAGAGAAAATTAAGTAGCATCCAGTTAATTGATCTTTGATTCTAGTCATTAAAAAAATTGTTTTGGGAGCAAGATGCTTTTGATTGACTTTGTGGGAAGTTCTAATGTTAGGCACAAAGGTTTGAGAGCCAAGCTTAACAGATGTATGCTGACAAACCTGGTTGTCTTTCATTAAAAACAAACTGGTTAGGCTGTAGGAATAAAAACCAAAGAAAACAAAACTCCCCTCCTCCCAAAAACACCACCACCAAAAAAAAACCAAAACAAACAAAAAACAAACCAGAACTCTTGTCATAAACATATAGGCTTTTAGAAGTATTTTTAAACTTGAGAACATGCTTTGTGATTGACTATACATTTACTATCACATTAACTGTTACCTGACATAAGATATATTTGTTCACATTAATCTCTTAACAGGAACACTGCAAATGCCTGGAACAGAGACTCAGAAATTAATAGCATTTTGTATTAGTTTCTGTGTTTCTTTTTTAGTTCAATCAGATTTTGAGTTAATCATTGGAATCTTTCATTGCTATACTTGGGAAGATACTCTGCCTAAAACTGCTGTTAGCCTGTGAAGTATTTTTAACGCGAATGTACATTATTCAGAAGACAAAGGACAGATACTGTTAACTGGCTGAATTTTTAAAGTAGCATTTCTTCTAGGTGAGTTGTCATATGCTGAAATGGGAACACTGTACCTGGATGCGTAGTCCTGAATAGCCTTTGCTGGATGAACTTTTGCTTCCAGAAAGCCAGAAAAAGTTGCAGAAACTTAAGTGTTTGTCCTAGTGCGCTGGTATTCTTGCTGAGCATTTTTTCATTGTGAAATAATCTATCCTGCCTTTGACTTGTGAAGATACATACTTTCTGTTACTGATAGAGGAAGCTATCTCCTGTTATGTACAGATTACATTTCTGACGTCCACCCTCAATTCAGGCTTGTGTGTAAGCCAAGGGTTTGTCATATGATAGATTTATTTAGTGCTGTGCTTTTGGGTTACTATCTATAACTTATTTCTTGCCTATGTCAAATATTTCTGATGGTTCAAAACTGGTATTTATAAATCCTAACTCTCTGAGATATGTTTTTTTGACCTTGACTCAAAATTTGGAGGGTAAAACCAGATTTTAAGATCTTAACAGTGGGTGTCTTGGGAATTAAAATTATGTTAAATATTATTTAATACTTGAAGAATAGCAGTTCTGTCTGCTATCTGGCAGCTAAGAAAAGCCCTAAAGGAATAGGAGAAATGCCTTTATTTAATCTTGGGGTTTACTCATCTATTACTTCTTTTCATCTTTGAGAGCTATCTTTTTCTCTCATTGTGAATTGTTACATAACTGGAAGAAAAATCACTACAAACTTCTGATCTGTTTCAGCAAGGCTAGGATGAGGATTTTTAATTTAAATAAACTACATGTTTTACCCATGTGACTTGGATGCTTGGCTGATGTGTTTTAATGGAGGACATTTCGGGTTTCAAAGAAATCAGAGATGTCATTTTGCACAAGCAAGCCATTTTAAAAGTCACAGTAGTAGCAAGCACAAAAGTCTGTTCTCGAAAACACAAACTTAGAATAACTAGCCTTGCTAATGCTTATTTTACTGAATGGCATCATAGAAGTGGTAGTGCTGTTGAGTGCTTGACACATTCTTCAGTAGGTGTGGTAGTATAGAGTGTGTGGTAGAATAGAATTTCCTTCTGTGTTAAGTACCTGTCTTCTTACTTAGCTAGGAAGTGGGGGAATCAGTTCAGCTTTGTCTGTGAATACTCCTTTGATCCAAATATTCTCCTGATATTTTTTTTTAGCTTGTTTTCCAGGGAATTGGTATAGAGTAAGATTAAGCTCCAAGCTGCTGTCCTCCCTCCTGTAAAGTAAAAACTGGTTATCTTCTTTTTTCTTGGTTCCCATTTATTTTCTTTTATTTGCTGTCTTGATGTCCATCCCTCCTTATTTCATAGTAGACATTAAATAGCTGCTGTGATATTTTAAGAAGCTGTGAAGGGACTAATAGGGATTTCTTTTCTGTCTCAGTGGCTGCATGTTATGGTACTCTTTCTCCCTCCCCTGCTGCTGGAAACATGACTGGATTAATCTAGCCCCAAACTGCTGTACGGAAACCCTCTGCTCTTCAGTCAAAAAAGTCAGTACAATTCTGTGAATTGTTTTATGAAAATATTGGATTGAGTTTCAAGCTTTGAGTCCCTATGATACATTAAATTCTTCATGGTATCGGCAGGGAAGAGGCAGGGGTCCTTTTTTAGCTAGATAAGTAAGAGAAGTGTCAATTCCAGATGCCTTGAGAGAGAGACTCCAGGCAAGCTTTTAGTTCAATTACAGAAGGACAAATAGGAAGAGACACATGGGACTTCTATGTGTATTGAATTGCATTTTGCCTTTTGATCACACAGAAAAACCCCACAGAGGTCTCTGAATTTTGGGTGTGAATATGGGGGTGTTGCCCTTTTTTAAAGTATTTACATGACTGTATGCATGTATATATGAGTATAAGCTATAGTATTTTAGGACACGGTATTGGCATAGGGCACTCAAGATAAAAAAAATGAGAAATACCTGTCTTCCAGAGCCCATAGCATATGGAAGAAAAGTCTCTTCCTTGGGACGTTTCCCAGCGTTTAAAGTAAGTGAACTTGCATGGGACTGGTGCATAACTCAGCAGCATGGATGCTCGGCTTCAGTGCTCTCCTGGCGTCAGTAGTGTTGGATGTGCAGGAGGCAATTTTGTTCATTCACTTACCTTTCTCTGCAGACAGTTAATGACTTGTCTAATCTTCCCTTTCTGGCAGGGAGCCTTCAGTGATTCTTTACATGCAATAGTTTTAAAGGAAAGAATAAAACTCAAAGTCATTATTGTTTACAGTTTGATGATAGGTATAGTAAACGTGTCTGCCTAACCTGCCTACTTTTTGCGTAAAAAAGGGTATTTGTTGTATCTTAATCGTTAGCAAAGCAATATTACTTATCTTTTAAATGTTTCAGTGGCTTTACAGCTTGATAGAAACATTTCTTCCAAAGCGTAGCGCTGTCTGATCACATGTGCTGCATTATAAATCTTCCCTTTGTTATATCCCTTAGTTACATAATGAAATTGAAACTATATAATTATCATACACAGCAGGTCATCTTTGTGCCTTCTGACTTACAAAACTGGTTATTGATGCATTTTAAATGTCAGGTAGAAATTTTGCTGAGCAGAATATTTTCAGAACCCACCTTTGTCCATTGCTGTAGAAGGCAGATTTTTTTTTTATTCCCTTATCTGTGTAGTTTCTTTTTACATGAATTGCAAGCATTCCATTATTTGAGCTTGATTCCTCTGCACCTTTCCCCTCGTTTCTCTCTCAGAAGTCTCTCTGGTTGTCATTCATGTTCTTCATCTCTTTCAGGCATGGTGATGCAGTGTTTCAGCACTGGCTACATACGGGACTACTCCAGTTTAACCTGGTTTCCACTGATTTCAGTACCAGTGCAGTGATGGGGAAACAGAACCAAAAATAATGATGCTTCATATTTTACAAATAAAGTGGTTTGGTTAGGAAGGGGTGGGTTATTTTTTTATTGGTTTTGGGTTTTTTTCCATGTTGAGCTTCTGGTTTTGTCCACATTTCTAGTCCTAATAACTGTGGAAAAAGGTTTAAAGACACCTCTCATTATATCAGAGGTAATCTTGGACATCTGCGTTTTTAAGAAAACACCAAGTATTGTGAAGGTCACAATAACATTGTAGGAGTTGGCAGCAGTATTTGATTTCTTTGAGTCATTGGTTTGGTGTGACTGAACTGAAATTTTGGCCTTTCCTTGACAGGTCCATATAGATGACTAATTGTTACTTTAAGCCCAGAATTAAGCTTGGGTTTTTATATGGTTTTTTTGATTTTTTTTTTTTTTTTTTTAAGGGCCTTTCATCTACCCTGAATTACTCCCTGTGTAGTAATTATACCTGTGTAGTAAAATACCCTCACATCTCCCTGTGAATTTCTTTCTCAGTTACTGTAGATAATGTTACTCTTGCACTGTTTATATGTATAGGTCAAAGAAATGTCCAAGGTAATGTCATAAAGCCATAAATAAAGTAATTAACCAGAGGTTCTTTTAATCCAGTATCTGATAATAGACAGTGGCCTAAACTACAGAGGAAACTTACACTGATGCTTTCCTAGTCTCCACTGCTCTGCATCTTGAGGACTCACTGGGTCAAAGGAGGCAGTTGCTCTGTTTAAGGCTATCAGTGGATCTTTCCTTCCTTAACCTGTCTCACTATTTCTTGAGCAAATTTGGAACTTAGCATCCATAGCAAACTGTGGCAGATTTCCTAAGCGTAACTGAGTCTTCCATGGAAAAAGCACTTCCTAGAACCTTATGTTTCTCAGTATGCTTTGATGCTGTCAGCACTTGCATTAGCAAATACAGTGAAGAGTTTTTATCTATTCTTCTTTTCTGTGCTTATCAGCATTTCATAGAGATCAAAAGAAAATACATCTTTGTGTGTGATCTGTCCAAAAGATGGTGACTCTCATACTGCTGCTGCCTGGAACATTCTGTCACAACTGCAGAGCTCCATGACAAAACCATGCATTTTCTGCAGTGTAGTTCTGCAGAATTTTGCCACATTTGCAAAAGTTATCTGACAGGACATGAAATAGATTTTGGCTGTCTTGGTAAAGTACAGGGACACAAAATAATGATCTTTAGGAAGAAAAGGTGGATTTTGCTTCAACTTTTTAGTTACAGTGGATGACTTTTCAAGCATTTATTAATGATTTCCATCTGACAGCATCTTCGTTTTTTATCTTACTTAGAAAATAAACAAAAACATTCAGCAAAAAAAGCTTTTTAGACTCATGATGTTCTCCCTTTGCACTTTGGGATACTATTACACATGCTTATGATTATCCACTCTGCAAACAATTGTCAGAAAAATTCATCTGTTCTCCAAGTCCCACAGAAGAACAGATGTGGAATTAAGTTTCAAACAATGTACACTTAATCACTTACATGTGGACACGAAATGAACTGGAGCTCAGTGAGAACTGATTGGGTGCTTTGTTAGTTGAGCACAGAGTGGAGAATTTGGCTTTTTCTTAGGCTTCATTCTCTGAACAGTCCTTTGAAAACAGGACTAATAAATGAGTAAGAAAAGGGTCTGTTTCAGATGTTTAGCTCTACCTAGAGAGCCAAAACCTCAGGGGACCACCTGAATTGAGCTGAGATATATTATGTGTATGAATATGAAAGAGAGATTGTGTATATATGTGTAATTTTCTTCCTTTATTTGAGAGCTCTTTTGAAGCTGTCAAGGATATTGAGGAGTAAAGTAGCTGCATATAATCTGTGTGCTTTCAAAAGCAATGATTTAAACCAGCCAGCTCTGCCTGTAAGAGATTTCAAGTCAGCGTTCAGTTGCTGGAATACCATAAGAAAGCAATTATGTTAGAAAACTTACCCATGTTATGTTCTAAACCTCAGCCTTCATTGGAAAAATCACTTAAAAAGATAGTCCATACAGATACTTCGGAAATCTAGTCCTGAGGGAGAAAAGGTTAGTAGTTAGGTTCTCTAGAACTCTACAGCTTCAAACTTTACAGAACTATGATTTTGAATCAGGGCAGTGGACAGTCACCGGGCAGTCACCAAAAGTTAAGGAATTGTCAGATTCTCATTCTTGGAATTAATTTTTTTGTAATTGATAGGAAATCTTGTGGAAATGGGGCTACTGATTATTTGTCCTAGTGTAATTGCTCTCTCTCATATATGTATCGGTCTTGGAAAAAAGAGTGTCTACTAATAGGAATCTGCAAACTAACAAATTTATTGCTTCTTAAATTTTGACAAACTTGATTAAACAAACAAGGTTATGTCTTCTTCCAGGGTTTACAGTGGTTCCTTGGAAGCTTTTATACACCCTTGGAAGTTTTAAAATTAGTCTTACATCTTATATTGGAAAGTTAAGAGGGCTGTGAACTCAGTTGCAGATAGTTTGTCTCTGGAAAATAGAGCTACCCCTCAAATTTGAACTGGGGAATGAGGAGATTAGTAGTGATGCATTTTCCAGCCTTCCATGGAGTAGAAATGGGAGTCCCTCGTCTCACTGCCTTGTTGGCTGTTTAACTTCTCGCCTTGCATGTTCATCAAGTGGCCTATGCCAATTAAAATGTTTGTTGCTAATATAATAGCAAAATACAATGTTTTGAGAGATGAAGAGGACAGAAGAAACTTTCAGAAATGTTTGTTATGTTCCAGAGAGGTGCTGTCTCTTTGCTGAACTGCTGGAGAGAAAGGTTATAGTAGAGTTTATGTATTCTTTAAAAAAGAATCTTTCATATGGATTTCCTGAGGCTGTTTTGTTTGTGCTCTGTGAAGTGACCAGTTTCTTTCTCTTCTTTGTTTTTGGGGAGATCTGCTTGACCTTGGTTTTTCATGTTTTGTTTCAAAATAATCTTCTTTCATGGATATTAATTTGTACACTTTTTGAAAGAAAGAAAGAGATAATAACATTCAAAATAAACATCTTTATACTCCCATGTCTTGTTTTTCAGCCTGTGTCTAGAATGACATAAATGGCTAAGTACTTCATGTTCTTTAAACATGACTTCGTGAATGTAGTTGATGTAGGTATTTTGTGAGTGACCAAGACTTTTAATAAATGCAGTCGTCTGTTGCCTTTACTAATCAAAAGTATGGGATACAGCCAGTAGTTCAGCATGGGGCTGGTACATCTCAAATGAGAAACTTAATTTTTAATATGTAATATTTTGAGAGTATTTTAAATGGACTTGGAATGCATGCTGTGGTTTTAACAACGGGGTTTGGAGTGGTCTTAGGTTATTAAATACATACTTCTTAGAGGTGACTGGAAGATATCCTAGTGTATTCAAAAATGTACAGACCTTTGGATGAGAAGACCCTTGTAAAGGAGTCTGTTCCCTTATTGCTGTGGGCAAACAATTGTACGCAATTTGTTTCATTGTGTCATCAGCCTTCAGTGTAAACCTAAAAAGGGTTCTTGCCTCTGCTTTTGTTGTTGAAAGGCTGTTGCAGAATCTTGCTCTTTCAGACGGTTTACAACCTGCATCTTCAGTGTATTCATAATCTATTTACAGTTATTTTGTTTCTGCTGCAGTGTTGGCTTTTAATTTAAATATCTTCTTTCTCCTTGCTAATTAGCTGCCTACAGTAACTGTAAGAAACAAAATAATTTTGTGACCATGTTATCAGGCTAAATAAGGCAAGACCTCACATTTTTTCTTATCTCTCTTCCCTTCATCAGTACAGTATTCCTTCTATGTTCCTTATCCAGCTTGGATGACTTCCCCTGCCCCTTGATTATGGATAATAAGAATTCTTTGTAGTGCTCAATGTAAGAACCTCACTACACTGGATTCTTCAGCTATTGGTAGCTCTTCTGTGGGCTAATACATTTTTTTATATATTTTAAGATTATACTGGCATTCATCACCCCCATATCTAGTTAAAGCTATTG
Source organism: Psittacus erithacus (assembly GCA_009867235.2). NCBI lineage: Eukaryota > Metazoa > Chordata > Aves > Psittaciformes > Psittacidae > Psittacus > Psittacus erithacus. The sequence continues at coordinate 38,453 of WYDI02020715.1, read as the reverse complement.
CCTGAAAGGCTCTAGATCAGTTATAACATGCTTCTGAAGGTCTTTCTCTTCTCCAAATTATAGGTACATATTAAAATAACCATTCTTTAGGATTTCAAGCTACTAGTAAACTTTAAAACTGTGAATCTGGTGGAGATTGCCAGCAGAACTGTTAAGAAGTTTCTTTTTATTTTTTCAAAATTCATTGCTTTAATTTAGAAAATAATCATTTAATGAGAAAGTACTTTCTTGGTTTGGGTTTTTTAAGTTATAAACCAAACTCAAATTAAGTGAGCCAATTTATATCACCATCTTGCTTTCTCAGTTGGTGACATGAGGGAAGCAAGGAGTCTTCCTTCACTCCCACAGTTGATAAAAGCTAAAGGAGAAGACATCAAATAATTTTGTTTGTGTCAGGTAAATATCCTCTTGTGAATTTCAGTAAAGCATTTTAGGGGGGCATTTTATCATGTTACCATAAATGTCCTCACACATTAACTGCCTCTAGGAATGTAAAGGTTAGTGACAGAAGATAAGCAAGCAGGAAGCCAAAAATGCATATTCAAGGAAAACATGTCTGGCTGTAATTTATATTCAGTTATTTGTAGTTGAAATTTTACAGATTGGAAAGGACTGACAAAGGTCAGGTTTACCCTCAGCTGGGGACGATGAATAAAAAAGGTCGGATAGCCTTCTTCGTCTGCTTCCACCCCTCCCACAACCTTCCACCCTCCACCATTCCTATCTGAATTTAATCCTTCATGGATTATTGTGCAAACCCATTATTTGAGTCTGAAGTTGGCCTGTGGCACTCCAGTGCTGACTGTGGCACTCCGCAGTTGGCCTGTGGCACTCCACTCCAGTTCAGCTTTGCAAGTGCGTTTGTGTAAGAAATGGTGAAGGGAACAATTAGTATGTCTTTTTAAAGAATTACCTTAAAATAATCTTGAAATTAAAAAGAAAAGCAGAAACTGAGATCTGGTTTTGCCCTGTTTTTTACATGTTTAGGTATGTTTCTCCTCTTTCTTTTTACATCTATACATGGATACAGTCTTTCACAATCTTATATTACTAGGACATTTTCTGAAAAGGTTGTCTCTATAGCAGTGTTTGAGCAAATCTGCTCCAGAGAAAGCTTAAAATGACAAAAATTACAAAGGCAAAGGAAAGCTATTTGTGGTAAACAAAACAACAGTTAATATATTTCTTAGTTGCTTTCATTTCCCGCTGTCCAGGGGCTAACTAATTCTTCCATCTGCAAACTTGAATATAATTTTTAACTCTTACCAAGCAGCAGCTAGCTCATTCTCCCTTCCTTGAGTTAGCAACAAAGGAGAGTTCCTCTTTGTAAGCTTGTAAGCTGTTGCTGAAAATACAGGCTGGATGGAGATGGCTCAGAACTTTCAGATGTCTGTAGAAACTGCAGGATGTTCTCCAGAATGGGAAAACCGGGCAGATAAAACTTGAGTAAAGATTTTCATTTCTGCAACATGCTTCTACTGAAACACTCAAGAAAGTCACATGGAACGTTGCTGAAGGTCTCATCTTCATATAATTTTTCTTTACCTTGGGTTTGGGGTTTGGTTTTTGTTTTTTTTACAAGACTGAAAATCAGTTCTGAGACACAAACTGGAGAAGAGCTGAAAATAAACAAATTGATGTGCTCTAGCAGTAATTTTAGCTTTGAATTAAGGTCTTGAGTGCATGATAGGCCTGTTGGTTGGATAATATGCAGACAGACTATTTTCCGTAGAAGGAACTTTGCTTTGAGGTCAAAATGAATGGCGTATGCTCTAGATCTTGGCATTCAGCAAAATCATTACATGAATCACTGAAATGTTTCATTATTGAAAAGCACCTCTTCACTTGTGGAGAGTCACAGGTAGTACCTGTGGGTGCTTTAATTTGATAAGCTACTTTTTATGTCTATTTTTAAATTGCATCTGTGAAAATGAAAGCTGTAAGGAAGGCATGAAAATCAGGCTGATACAGAATATGTGCTCAAGGTTGTTTTCCTGACACCACAGAGGAGTTTGAAATTGTGTTTTGAGGACTCTTAACAGCTTGTTTGTGTTTTAGTAAGGCAGCCCCTAGTTCTGTGTTTGGTTGCTCTGTTAGATATCTTGTCATAAATGCGAAGCAAGTTGAATGTTAGAACAAGTCTGCTTTTCTTGGGGTGGAGGAGAGGATTGTGCTTCAGGCACTTTTTTATTTAGGTTGAAACCACAAAACAAATAGGTTTCCAGTTCAGTCCTGATGCAGGAGTACTGTAAAACTCAGGAATTTTATATGGCAGTTGGGACATCTTAATGATTCTTTCACTGATTTGTAATAAGGACAGCTTGGGTAACTAGGATGATCCTCTGGCTATGTCCTTGGTCTGAGAAGGAGGCGTTGGATTGAAAACACAACAAACAATGCAGCTGCTTGTTTAAAAATTGTGTGTGAGTCTATGAGATAACAGGTCTTTTTTTCCCAGACTATTACAATGAGATAGCTCTGCAACCTTTTGCAACAGGCTCAAGATGTCTACTGATCAAATAAACACTGCATTAATTGGTTATGCCTTAACAAAACTTCACATTTGTCATCTCAAGGCCTTTGGGAGAAGATAATGAGCTCTTCCTTGGAGTCTTTCTGTTCCACTTCTGCCAGCAGACAGCTTAATTTGTAAGCTTAGCATTTTTCAGGCCACAGTGTGTAGTAATCTGGGGGCAGATCACCCCCAGACTAATGTAGCGTTACTGCTAGTAATACTCATCAGAAGTTATTTGTTAAGCCAGCTGACATTTAGGAAGAATAGCCTGAGCTGGTCGAGTGATTTTAGTGCATTGCTGAGGAGGAGGATGCTACCGGTTAGAGCATTTAATTAGCAAGCCAACCTCAGGGCTCCTGGGGCATGAAGGGGCCTCAGCCTCCCCTGAGTCCTGCCCACACTCTTACCTGGTGGCCCAGGGGTCTGTTTCAGCCCAGCCTGGGGCCATCAGTCCATGTTGGAGCTGTGTTGCCAATGTGCATGTGACAGTCCCTGCTTCTGTGGGGTTAACGTGAAGCCTGTCTTTGCCCAGTGACTGCTGGGCTGTTCATGGGACCTTTTTCTCTCACCACCCATGTCCAGGCAGCAGGTAGCTGAGTGGTGCTGGCCCCAGGGTGAAGCTGCTTTCTGAGCCACTTCTTTTCTGGTCCCTGTCGGTGGTGACCAAGCTGCAGCCACCTAGAGCAGCTTTACGGACAAAATTGAGACAAGGAACTTCCAGAATCATAGAATAGTTAGGGCTGGAAAGGACCTTAAGATCATCTAGTTCCAACGCCCCTGCCATGGGCAGGGACACCTCACACTAAACAATGTCACCCAAGACATGTCACACCAACTTCTGTAGTGACTGTGGATGTTCTTGTTGGAAATGCTGCAAAACTGCTGGGTTTGGCAGCTGCTTGGGCTGGCAGAGGTGATGGGTTATAGTGAGCCAGACTGTAGTGCTGGCTGTGGTGTGATTGATGATGCTGCTGTGGGAGGGTGACTTGACTTTTTGCATTATTGTCCCTGTGACACAGAGATTTGACTCAAGAAGCATGTTGTAAAGTGAACTTGCTAAGTGCTTTTACACCTTTAAAGTAAACAGTTCATGTCCTTTTATACTCATGGGTAAAATAAAGATAAAGAGTTCCCACTGATTTCAGTGAACATTGGATTGGGCTCCTGGCTGATATTCTGTATTGCTAACTTCGAATAAAGTTTTATGCTTAGGTAAAACTAACTGTAGAAGACAAAACTAATTTTAGTGAATAACTTCACTAAAAATAAATCTGCATAGATTTTGCTTCAGTTAGTAATGCCTGACTTGTTAAGAAATGCAGTAATTTGATTCACTTATCACTCAGGCCCTTATTGTATTAGGTAACAGGCTAAGAGGGATTTTTTATTCACAGTGCAGGTCTCTTAAATACTTCTGTATTCTGTTTAGTTTTGTGGGAATTACTAGGATTATAAAAATGTAATATTTGGTTTAAACATTTTAATGATGTGTAAAACTATGCTGTACCACTTTCTTGGTTAAGGTGGTGCAGTGGGAAAACAGGCAGTAAGAGCAGGGATCAGCAGTGTATTAGAAGTACATGTGGCTTTTATTAGGTGTAAACTTCAGGGCAGGTGCATTTGATTGAAGTATTTCTTGTAGTTTAAAAAAAGTGAGAATTTTTTTGTTCTAATTGAAATACCTTGCAAATTATGTTGATCTCTATGGTGTGCTCTTTGAATTTGCTTTAAATTACATACATACAGATATGTAGCATGATCTTCTGGATTGAATAAATTAGGTAGATAATGCAAAAAGGAAAACTGAATTTTTTATCTTTTGTTAGGTTTGTGTGAAACAGAATAATCAGACTGAGAAATGTTAAAAAAATCTATTCTACATCTCAAGCTGTTAGTTTCCCATGGTGTTTAGCATTGTAATTCCTTTAGTTTTGGGATTTTTACTTATCCTGCTAGCAGTATATCCCTGAAGAAAATGCTTTCTCCTTCTTGTTTTGCTGTTATTTCTGAAGGTAGCCCTAATGATGCCTGTGAAATAGTTTTGGGATTTTTTAAATTTTATTTTATACTGTTTTGCACTGATAGCAAAATACAAAGAACCAGTTGAATGCATTATTTCTATTCATAGTAACATAATTGGTCATACAAACCTTCCTGAAGTGAGTATTTCTTTGATTTGGATAGTTGTGGCTATATAATACACGGAATTATTGCACAGTAGTATATCTGAAGGAAAAGCGACTTGAAAAGGATCTTTTAAGATTGTGTATAAAGCCAGAGTATGTGAACAGAACTGTTATCGAAACAACTGTTTTCTAACAATGTCCAGCCTATTTGCTTCTCTTGTTGACTGTAAATAAAAGCCTTTAAATAAATGGCTTCGTATAGAGCCATGTTCTCACTGAATTATACTAAAACATTTCTCCTTTGCAAGTGAAAAAGGAGCTAAAAATGAAGAATGTAATGTTTTCTTCTTTGGGGGGCATGGGAGGCAGCCAAATTTGCAGATAGTTAAGTAGAAATGAGGAAATGTATTTTGATGTATTTTTGTCAACAGTTCTAGAAATCCATCTGAGTTACTGCAGAATTTGCAAGAAAAAGCTCCTGAGAGAGAAAGTGAGATCATGCACGTGTTTTTTCCCATTCTTATTTGTTTGGGAGGATTTGTGTTTCATTTTGGCCAAATGCCGCGTAAGGAACGTGCATGCTGCCTCTGTGGTGATGGGGCAGTGGAAAGCATGTGGAGTTTCTTCTTGATAGCTTTGTCACAAATGTGGCAAAAAAAAGAGCCTTTCTTTTTACTATACTTGCTGTCCTTTTTGGGTATGTGTTATTTCTTGTGTGGGTGAGGATGATCATTGCTGTGCCTTTGACAAGTGGATGGATCTATGAGAGAAGACTATTCTACAACCTTCTCTATGTGAGCTGATCCTGTCTTACCCTTCCCAAGGCTCTTTTCTTTCTCAGGGTGCCTAGACTCCAGGCAAGGAAGTTTTTTTTAAAAGCACCAATGAATTCTAATTGTCAGGGCAATCCGTCGTTTTCTCATAATTAGAATTGATCATGCTTTTTTGGGTGCTTGAGTCTAAAAAAACAATTTGTCCTTTCTTATTTAGGAAAGGTAGTCTCTATCCCTGAGAATACTGCTGTATTTTCATTGCTGTGTTAAGGGCTTCTGAGACAGAAGAGAAACATTGGAATAATCACAGCTACTTAGTCCAGTCATTTGTTACTTGTTCTCTGGGTTTTTGGTTTGTTGGGTTTTTCTTTCCTTTTTTTTTTTCTGAAGGAATACTCCATATGCCAGGAACTCGGAGGCCATTTTAAGCTGTGCTTGATTTTCCAGTACTCCCGAGTATGTTTTCCTCTCTCTTCTGCAGCACGCTCTGTTACAATTTTTGTGTTGTTAAACCATCTTCACCAAGGCCAAATTGTGGCTCTTTGTTAGAGTCTGTTGACCTTGTTCTTTTATGGAGGGGAAGTTTCTTCATATATCCTGTCCTGATGTATGTATAGAAATGCACAATTTATTATTACTGTGTGGAACCCTGTAGATCAACCTAACTGTATCAACCTTACCTTTATTGCCTTGTTCGATTACTTTTGGTAGTGGGGATCCGAAACTGAATATGCTATTCCAGATGTGTATTTCTGTAATGTTGGCTAAAGGCAAATAATCATTTATTAGCCGAGCTTAACCTGAAGATATACACCAGGATACTGTTGGCCTTGCTTGCTGCCAGGTCTAACTGCTGCCTGTTTACCCACTGGCTGTCCAGACCCACAGCTCCAGTTCAGAGAGCTGTGCCTTAGGTAGTCAGTGCCCAGCCTACCCAAGGGACTAGCCCATCTCAGGTGCAAGACTTAATGCCTGCCCTTGCTGAATTCCATAAAATCTGTGTGGGAGGCAGTGGAAAGGGTTTGGAGGTGCAACATTAACCCCACATAAGCTTCTGGGGTGAACATTCTATGTAGTTTAGGTTTTTATTCCACCAGTTTATGAACTCTTGGTGTTTCTTCTAAGTTACGTCTGATTTTAAAATGTTATAAACCAGAATAGAATATACAAATTATTTTAACTGTATTTTCAGATCTTGGTGTCCCTTATTAGTAAAATACAGAAAAAGATGCAATTTTGTGCATGCTTAGTGGTTTAGTTGTTACTCCTTCATAAAATCACAGAATAATAGAATGGTTTGGTTTGAAATGGATCTTAAAGCTCATCTAGTTTCACCCCCCCTGCTATGGGCAGGTACATCTTCCACTCGACCAGGGTGCTCAAAGCTTCATCCAGCCTGACCTTAAACACTGCTAGGGATGAGGCGACCGCAGCTTCTCTGGGCAACCTGTGGCGGTGCCTCACCACCCTTGTTGTGAAGAGTTTTTTCTTAACATCTAATCTAAATCTCCCCTCTCTCAGTTTAAAGCCATTCCCCCTTGTCCTGTAAAAAGTTGCTCTCCTGCTTTCTAGTAGGACCCTTGTAGGTACTGGAAGGCTGCTCTAAGGCCTTTCCAGAGTCTTCTCCAGGCTGAACAACCCCAGCTCTCTCAGCCTGTCTTTACAGAAGAGCTCCAGCCCTTTTATCATCTTCATATCCCTTCTCTGGATTTGCTCCAACAGGTCCACGTCCTTCTTATGTTTGGGGCCCCAGAGCTGGATATAGTACTCCAGGTGGGGTCTTAAGAGAGCAGTGTGGAGTTTCTGCCTGACTTCCTTTTTGTCAGGGTGCATCGCTCCTGAGCTTGGAGGAGGTGATCCTTAAATATTATCCCTCTTTCTTGGGCTCCTCTTCCCTCCAGGGCTTTATGCCATGATACTCTACCTAGCAGATCCCTGAAGAGGCCAAATTCTGATCTTCTGAAGTCCAAGGTATGTTCTTATTTTTGTTTGCTCCTTAGTGGTTGGAGTGATGCCTAAAATGCTGCATTTCTGGCACAGCAGAAGTGCCCTGGTAGTGAAATATTACTCATGTGCACCAGCAGAGTTGTACCATTCCTCCCACCAATATCATAAATATTGCTTTATTTTTTTGACTCTGTACATTTCTTATATTTTATGTCAATTATTTCTCTAGGTATTGCCAAGCATCTGAATTAGTTGACCAAGACCTAAGGACTTGGAACAGTGGTGAGTAAATGAAATTCAGATTATAATATCTGGTATTTTCATATGCTCTCTGAAGTTTGACTGCTGCTTGAGTAATGGAAGGTGTGGAGTAGATTATAACTTTTGAATATTTTCATCTATGTGCCAAGTTCCTCCTTGAGCATTTGTATGAGTTTTTTCAGCAAAGATTTTAAGAAGGTGAAGAGGAGGCTGTCTTAGTCACTGCTTTTGATAAGGGAAGCCTCCTCCCACCAGCTGGACTTGGAAAAATACTGAACTTTTAAGTATTTCAAGCAGAACAGCTGAATCTGTACTTGTTGAAGCAATAGCATACAAAAATAAGAACTAAATGAAATACAGTGAGAAACTCCTGCCTTGTTCTTTTTTTGCTTTAATGACCTCTGAAAATTACATCTGTGTAGGTCTGAATTTCTAGAAATACTGTTCAGTTAAAACTGAAGGAATTTATCAGTTTAGAACATATACCTTTATGTAGTTCTGCATTTAGTATCTCCTTTCTATTTCTGTTTGTATGCTACAAGAAAAAGTGAATAAGTGAATTTAAAGTGAATTTGTCAGTTAATTTTGGATAGTTTCTTTTTGCCTACTGTTTACCTACCATCATGCCCCCATGCTCCACCCTCTGACGATTCTCAGGACTAAACTGCTTATTCATGTGTCATCATAGCACAAGTGGAATGAATTGATAGTTCCTGTGCACTTACCATCCACCTTATTCCTCCTCCTTGGTAAGAATGAAACTTGTTTTTTCCAGCTTCTATGTTTGCCAGGGCATTCAAGAGTCCTCAAAAATAAGAGGTACATTTTCTGGTATTTATATTGATTTGTCTAGTACTCTAGAATAAGCATTACAGGTCCTTGCCCACTTTGAATGTGTTCAGTTATCTTTGATATTTTTGGTCACAGTGGATACCAAAAAACCCAAACAACATTCAGGTTCCCATAGAAAAAATCCAGGTTTTGCCCTTGCCCTTGACTGTGGACTTAGTAGGAGCCAAGTTAAATGTCAGGATCATGAAGAACTGTGCAGAAAGGAATCCAAATTACATTGAACCTCATCAACCGTTTTTGTCCTTGCTGAAATACCTACATGTATATGGATTTATGTGGTTTAATTTGCCTGTGTACCAGTGTGACACATGTATTTGTGCTCTGTATAAATTAAGTGTTCCACAATACACAAGTGTGTGTCACCTTGTTGAAACAGATGTCTTAACCCAACAGCTACCACTCTAGTGCATGCATTATGTGATCCCACAAAGCCTGAAGCTATTTCTTGTAAAATTTCTTTGCAAGTGATAATGGACAAGTCTGCTTTGTGCCTCTTCATGGGTAGGGTCTGATAAAACCATATATACCTGGTGTTGCTTGTCCCAAACATTCTCAAAATAAAAGCTATCCTTCTGTCAAGCTAAGCACACCTATTGTTTAAAGAAAATTTAATTTTTTTTTTTGTTTGTTTTAAAAATTTTTTTAAAAGTAGCTCTAAAACTTGCTATGGCTTCTGCTTGTTGGTGACTCATATGTATTTAATAGTAATCTTATAAACAACTTAGTAATTCATGAGAAGCAGCTTCTAGTTTTTTTTACTGACATTTAACTGCATGACTTCAAAATGAAATAATTTCCTTCTTTACAGAGTGGTGACACTTGTTATTCTATGATTAGTATGGTGGCTAGTTGGATGTTCTGATCTGAGGCTCTGATTCACCAGATAACCATAAGATGCGCATAACAGCTGTTGAAATGCAGTTAAAATGCTATTTTTTTAGAAACTAAGGAAGTGTCTGAGGGTTTTCTTGATCAGGGAAAAATCTGATGTACCAGCTTTTGCTAAACCGGAACCTTGCTCCTCATAGTACAGATTATAGTGAGATATCATGCCAAACTGACAGCAGTTCCTAGGGCTGACAACTGAACTGTGGAGTGCATGGCACTTTATCTGGCACTGGTACATCATAGAGAGTTTATAAACTTTATCTGACAATGAATATAGGAATTCATTCTTTCAAGTCTGACACTCTTTAAGAGCTGCTAGTTAAGAATTAAAGAGACCTCTTATTGATTAAAAATTGGTTTTTGGATAGTGTAGAGACCTCTTTTATAGTGATGTGCCTTGGACCAGTGAAGAGGGGAGCCCTATAGTGATCAGCAACATAGCAAAAACACTAGCAAATGCCTTAAGAATGTGAAGCTAATGTAAACAGTGACTTGAGCAACTGTCAGCAGCGGTAGGTGGGAAACCAATGTAGAGGACTGAGTGCAGTGGTAATGGTAAAATTGCACAGTTAATAAGATTAGCTATGTGTAGGTATAATATGTAGAAAGAAAATTGTAATTATAACTTTGCTGTCATAATAAAGTTTGGAAATAATATAGTTTGTCTCCTAATGAGCATGCAAAGGCCTAGTTGCCTATTTTTCTTCATAGGCATTGCAAAAATTGTCCTGTGGAAATATTTGAAAATAGTTAAGCACTTTATTCCATAAAAATCTTCACTCCAGTTGCAATGAAATAATTAATAAAATTTTAACTGAAAGCAAAAAATAAAGAACTGAGTGAAAAAAATAAGGGTAAAATCATCCCCTGATGTACTGCTAATGAAATCTTTGGTATTTTGCTCTCTCTCTCTTTTTTTTTTTCTTCCTAAGTTTTCAATTTAATTGTAAGAGCGTTCACATACTCCCTGACTTGTAGGTATGCTCGTTTTGTTGCAATATGAGTAGGATGCAGGCTTATAATGCCTTTCTAATAAACATGATAGACTCCAAGATTCTATTAGGCAACAAAGCACCAGTTATTATATGTAAAAATAAAATAATATTAATCAAGAATTGACTGTTTAGTGCAAGGGTGTGCTAAGCTCCTTCCTGAACCTGCATATCACAGCTGACAGTGTTCCATGTACCAGTGAGATGCCCCAGCAAAGGTCAGATGCTGCAGTAGGCATTGGTGTTGGAGATCTCTGGAAGGCAGCAGGTGTTAATGTGGTGGGAGAATGTTAGCCTAGGGAAGCTAGTATTGATAATGAGGCTAGTCCCTGAAGATCTGGAGGTTTGATCCCCTCTTGCAAAATATTAGCCACTTGCTGTATTTTTGCCTGAGTTTGGTATATAAGGTGCAGTTCCTGGACCATGGACTCTTGGTATCCCAGCTTACTTTGGAACCTGCCAGCTGATGTGATAAATGTGTTACGTGGAGATAAATGATTTGACCAGCCAGTCTGGTCCCACTTCAGGTAATAATACTTACTTTGCTTTCATGTGTAGGGTTCTGGTTGGCGCTGGAGGATGAGGGTTGTGCTTCTGGCCTTTGGAACTATTGTGACAAACCAAAGTGAGGAAAAGCAAGCAGAGTCTCATTCTGCAGGTTTTTTTTTCGTGGCGTGACAAACCATAGGGAAAGGAAGGCTGTTGTTTGCTGAGGGTGTTCTAGTTGTCATCTTACCTGTGCGCTGAGCTTTGTCTGCCTCGTGACAGTACTTTGTGACTTCAGGAATTATGTTTTATGTTCCTGAAAAAGCCTTGACATATCTTAAGCCCGAAATAGAGAAATTGGTAATAGTTTTGAGGTGACTAAAAGGTTCCTGAGTGTTAATTCCATGTAGTTCGCAGCAGACTATAGATGGGGACAGGGAGTTGATTTTTTGGGTTTTATGTTTGGTTTCAGGTATATGGTTTTGTTTGTATCAGCTCATGACAACACATAGACAGGGAGGGTTTTTTGCTTCTGGAAGCCACAATAGAGCTGTAGCCAGTATTGCTGATTTTACTAGTTTTTGTTAACAGCCAGAGTAAATAGGAAGTTATATATTTGTAATGCTTTTCCTCTATGAGCAATCTGTTTTCTGTTTCTGGTTGGTTTGTTGGTTTTTTTTTTCTTTCCATATAATTTATCTTTGTTTACTGCTTCTGTGGAGAACTGTAAGATGATTTTAAAGCACTAATCCAAAATTGCACCCCCCTCGCATTTAATAGAAACAAAAATAGCAATGGGCATTTTTTCACTTCCTTTCTTTCTGTCTATTATCAAAGGGAAAACTGAAAGAATTACCAAGTCAGGAAAATACTAAGGGTTAGAGTTCTTTGCCTGGGAAGGCACTGGAAACTTTTAAATGCTGTAAACCACACTGAACGGTTAATTTGCTTATGGAGCAACAAATACAATGGCTAATTTTAATTTTGTTATTTCTGGAACTAAGTGCAGTTCTTGACATGGAGATGCCATGACACAAACAGAAAGTAAATAGCACTTGCAGCCACAGGAAGGAGTGGTTTAATGGATGGAGCTGCCTGTCCTGACTCTTGCGTTTGATTTCTGCTTCTGTTATTAATCTGCTAAGATATTAGGAAAGTTAATTCATTTCTCACTCTTTTTGTCTGTTTAAATTGCAAAGCCTTTGTCCAGATACTGCTCCTCAGTTCAGCTCACTGTGCTTTGGCGCTTGTGGAGTCCTTCAGTTGCCATAGTATTACTCTTTTTGCTTGCAGAGTTTCTCTCATGTTGTGATGTTAACTCCCAGAGACTCATTGTTTGATGTGAAATCTTGAAGGCACTTCAATATTCATTCTGCAAGAAGAAAGCTAGTAATACTATTCAGAGCAGGGCTTAATATTGTGTTTGGTCTGGTGCAACTGAGGATGATGCCAAAAGGGACAGTACTGCTTTGACCTATTCCCTTCTCTTGCATTAGCCCCCACCCCCAAGGTGAGTTTGAGATAAGCAGCTGATTCAATAAAAAAGGTGACTGCCTGGAAAGGAAAACTGCATCAGAAAAATACACTGGCTTAGCTTGTCCCATGGCTGAGGAATTACTAGGTGTAACGTAAGGGACAAAGAAGGAATAAGCACCTGGAAGTAAGTGGGGAGAGTGGTATTGTTTCTTTCAGGAACAGGTAATAAATACACCAGATGAGATATAGCATGAAAATTTAGGCTTATTAAGAGCTGCATTTTACAACCAGATTTTGAACGTAGCAGAAGAATGTCTTGCAATGGGTGTGCCAGCCCAACTTTAATTCTGCTAATGTTAGTTGCTGAAGTTAAATATTCTTCACTGGGGATATTTTTTTCTATATAGCTTATAATTTGTTTTTTCTCAAGTAGCAATCATTTTTGTGATCCACATGACATATTTCTAATGCCTAAATATAACTTTGATTTTATTTAATTTTAATTTATGTTGAAGTCCAGTTAATCTTGCAAATTGGGCTAACAGAAGTTATTCTTGATGTGATACATTCTACAGACATTGTATTCATAATTTCCCCTTTAAACTCTCTCAGGAATCTTTATTCTTCTTTGAAAATTATTTCTGTAAATGGAGTTGGTTCTTTGAAGGGTATTTTCACCCACTGCCCTTTATTTTATAAATTTATACACCAGATTATATTGGTTTCTTAGATCTTGTTTTCATTGTGAGCCTCATGTAATAAGATCTAGTGTTGAAGGACCTTTCTTCTTCCCCACGTGTCCTAAGTCTCCACAAAATAGAGGGGTGAGCAGGATGGAGGAAGAAAGAAGTGAAATGTTAAAATGATATTGGAAAATGTAGTGACTAATTTTAACTGAGGAGTTTTTACACACAGCCTACATGCCTGTGAGGATGTGAATATTTCCTGTTGATTACATTCATGGGTGAGGTTGCTGAGTAAGTCAGCTAAGCAAGGGGCTGCTCAAAAAGCGAGCATTCCTCTTGAGTATGCTGTAGCCTAATGGGGATCCCAGCCCTGAAACCGTCTGTACAACTGACCTAGTCAGTGATGTTACTGAAATTTAACATCTGTTATTTCTTACTGCCCACTTTTCTGGCAACAGCCGATCTTTATTTTTTCCATTATAGGTAGCTGCTGGAACTAGAAAGAGCCGGAGCGGAGCTCATTTTCAGATGTGCTAAGTAGACTATGTTTTACCTTTTTTCTTTCCCCCTTCTTTCTCCTACATACAGCACACGGACTTATTTCAGAAGTGCAAGATCTGTCAGATGCAGGATCTGTGAATATTGTGTTGTTGATATTTCTGAAGATAAGCAGATGTGTTAGCCTGTGCATATAAATGATTTCTTAGAAATGGCAGTCATAAACTCTGGAAAATATATATTCTTAAAAATAAACTGTCAGTGAAAGAAGAAATCTATATCTAGATTGAGAAGGACTGATTGTCAGGAATCACGAATATTATTGTTGAAACCTGCCTTCTACCCTGCCTGTGATGAGGGTTACCTTATGCATTAAATAGAGAAGTGCACAGAGCTCAATAGTAGAGCCTTGCGTCTGAATAGAACTGAACTGCTTGAAAGAAATAGCTCCTCTTTCATTTCTTGAGGCTGGCTTACTTTTTTTCTCTGTCCCACAGAGGATTTCTTCTCTTATATTATTCTGGCCCTCCCTAGCTTAAGCTATTAAAGCTGTTTGATTACTTTTCCAAAGAGGTATTAGGGCCCCGAAGCAAGCTTTCAAGTAACCTGTTGATGGCTGCTCAAACCCACGTGTCTGAATACATTGTGGAACTGAAGCATAAAAAAACAATACTGATTTTTATTTAGCAATAATTTATGCAGAAAAGGTATTCAATAAAAGTTATGAGCTGAGAACTGGGCGGCTTGGTGAGCAAACTAAGCTGAACTTCTTATGAGTATCAGGGAACCACCAAAATTCCTACTTCATTGATTTTTTAAAACCACTTGAGGTCAATAGAGATGTAAAAAGTCATCTAGTGATACATAAAAGTCATCTAGTGATACATGAAGTCCGGAATCCTTGACGCCTAAGTCCTTTAGTCTGCTCATGCTGCTACTGTTCTTCATAGAAGCAGTGCTTCCCTCAGTCCAGTAATCACAGCTGCCTGCAAGGTAACACAGGAGGGCTTAGGGCAAAGAGTAAACAACAGTGAGAAAATATTACTGACTTTCAGTGCAGTAGAATACATGGGATGACTGGATGGGAGGAAGTAAGGCAACATATCTGACCCAAAAGTAAATGTTGTCTTGTGCTGTACATACCTCCTAAAATACATGAGGATGCCCATGGAAAATATATTGAAAATTAGTATCTTATTGTTCTGAAGTATTAGAATGGTAATCTGGTAAAACAGTTACATTTCCTAACAAAATGAAATAGTGCTGTAATTGAAAAAAATCACTGTATCAAATGTTGGCTGATTATTTTTTTCTTTCATTCTGCACTTTTTATATCACACTCTTTTTTTTTTTTTTTTTCCTGTCTAGTCGATAGAAAGTTGCAGTAGTCCTTTATTGGATCATTTTTAAATCTATCTCTTAAATAATAAAGATAATTATTTTAATAAAAATTCTTTGGGGAGTAAAATTTAATGCAGTAGAAAAATAAAAAAGTTTATAGTCTAAAGATTTGTAGATTTTACTAAGTGAACACAAAATCCTTCCCCGCAGATAATTCTTTTTTGTGTGTATATTGGAAAAATTGAGAAGAACAGAAAGAAATTTTGTATCAGGGAGGTTGAAAATATCCCTTGAAATTCAACTAGTTTTCCAGATTGCGTTGACCATTTTTCTCTCTGGGGATGGAGTACCATTCATATCTCTTTCTGAATCTGTCAAACCCATTAGGAGTATGATAATAAAGTACTCTTGCATGCGTGTACGTCAAGACAACTTATTAATGCAATTGAAGATTTTCTAGTTCTGCCTCCCTGGCATTCACACCAGTCTGTCCTCTGATAGCTGGTTATCAAGTTGGTATTCTTTGTTACTGATTTTTGGGGTTTGATGATTGTTTTTCTGTTACGTGGAGGGACACCACCTCAGAGATTCTGCTAGCATACTAATGCTTGTGTATATAGACAGATGCTGCTTAGTCTACATGTGCAATATCGGAATTAATAAAAGAGAGATCAACCAAATGCCATTACTCTGCTTGAAAAGTCCTTATCCCTTTTAGTTTTACTTCTTTTAATCATCAATCTGTGTGTACTTTCCTTCTTATTAAAGGAAATCAGTGAATAGTAATAGCACACTTTAATTTGAGCTACCTTTCAGCAATGATTCAAAAAAAATAATCACTGCTGTTTTAGGAGGGTATTCAACTAACAACAGTGAGATGGGAATTAGGATTAGCAGTGCAAAATCATAATTTTTAACGTTTTGTGACAGTCTGAAAGATTGCTGTGTTGTTCTAGGTCTGAATGTAGCTTGTTTGCATTCATTTTTGTCCTATATTCTGACACTCTCGCAGTGGTCTGCATTAACTGCTGCGCCTATAGGAGCTCACCTATCACATTTACAAGTTACTGCAGATGTATATATTCTGCCAGTGGGGAAGAAGGTGTTCAGTGCGAATGAATACCTTTCTCTGTTCCATCTTGGCTGAGCTATGGAGAAGTTCACTCTAGGATGAGCAGAAATAAAAGTGAAGTACATAAAAGCTTAGAGGAAATTAAATAAAAGCTTAGAGACTTCTTAAAACATTGAAGGTACTACGGATTAATGGCTTTATTAACCTGAAATGATGTGAAATGACATTTTATGAGATGATGGTCTAGCAAGGCTGTAACTTAAACCTATTTCTGAGCCCAAAGAATGGGAATACCTCCTTAGAGCCATTTTCTGGGGATCTTGTATGTTTCCAGGTAGCCTTTAAAAAAAACTGGTTACACTGGCACACTTTCAATAATTTTACTTGTTTTATTTTAATACAAGAAAATTGCAGGGTTCACTTGCTTTCTTAGGATATGAGATGTTCAGGCTTAAGAGATCTACAAAACTTACGATGAAGTGTTAGTTCCTTGTGTTAGATGCTGATGAGCTAGAGCTCCTGCTCAGCTAGAGCTCCTCCTCTGCTAGAGCTCCTGCTCTGCAAACATTTGTGCACTTTGCTTAAATATATAAGAATTCCTTCTGAAGGTGAGAATCTCATTGGGTACACAGAAAGAGAGGCGTCAGTGTCTGTGGAAGTGAGACCAGAACTGATACTTGGCTGGGTATCACTTTGTTCCATTTTCAGTTTTCCTTTTTTGGGGAAAAAAAAATACTTCTAGTTTAAATCCGCTGAAGTATTATGCATAAGTAAAGGCCTGAGTTTGCTCAGATGTTGCAATACTTCCCCTTTTGTAAAATATTTTGAGTCTAAACAACGACTTTGATTCCCGTTTTTTCCTTCTTAATACAGGCCAACTAAAAATTGCCAACTTAGAAATGCATCATGCAGAAATTCCATTTTCACTTTGTATGAGTGATTCACTCTGCATTTGCCATAACTGTAGTCACACCTTCCCTCAGAATTGTTAAATTTGCTGGCTAGAGAAATCATGAAGCCTTTGGCCCCTCCATATTATGATCATGGTTGTAATAGAGCAGCTGATAACTGCTTTCTGCTCAGCCCAGTTCCTGAGGCCGCCAGCTTCATTTAGGGCTTGTTCTCATAGCTTAATAACTGGATTTTGGTGAAAGCCAATGAGCCAAATGCAGTCCATTTGTTCTGCTAACAGGCCAGCTGTGGAGATATAAAATCCCTTTTCCCCGTTGCTCCTTGCAACAGCAGGTTTAATTGTTACAGCCTCATAGGAGCCAATTAGATTAACAGATGTTAAAAGGAGCCAGTTACAGGTCTTGGTGGGAAGCAGTAATTTGAGAAAACTTGTGTAAGAGCTTGCTGACACCTAGGTGATGAGTGTCTGGTTTTGAGGATGTGGGTGCCATTAAAACGGCATCACTTTTCTCCCATTTGCTGCGGCCAGATGGGAATGTTTGTAAGAATAGCAGCCAGAGCACAATCTTATTTATTTTAGCAAATAACAGCATACTCTAGATGCTCATTTTTTGTTTTTTGTTTCCCTTCCTGCATTCAACTCCATTGAACCCTTAAATTTGTGCTTGCTTAAATCCGCCTTGTAGAAAGAATTTACTTTGGGGCCTTTTTGTTTTCCTTAATAAGTTACAAGTTACTTAACATGTGGAACATAATTAAAATTTGATGTGACAGAGATCTGTTAGTTCACCTGCTTAATCCATTGCTGAAGAGGAATCTCTTCCTAGCGGGTGCAACCTGAGAGAAAGTTGTAATACTTTCAGTGTTTGATAAGAGAAAGTTTTTTCTCTTCTTTTCTTGTTCTTTTACTGATTTAAACTGTTTTGGTCATTGCCAGAATAGCACTATATGCTTCCGACGATGGTTAGGATTTACAAAGGTTTATGTGAACACTGAAAGCAATTTATTTGCGGGATTTGCTTTTAAAAAACTAAGTAGCAATTTTGAGGATATTCAGAAAAGGTGTCAAAATGTGTCAGAATGTTTGTATTGCCTTCCCTCTTTGTTTCTGATTTAAATAATGTTTATACTTACATCTTGAATAGTATTTGAATGCTGTTGAAATAATCCATCAGAATAACAGTTATTAACAACAGCATGGCCAATGTTGTTTTCTAACTGATACTACTTTTTAAATGTACTTGGAAGGGGAGGTTAGGGTAGAAAGGCAAAAAATTTAGCTTCATCTACGGTTTTGTAGTTTTTGACTTGTTCCAGTTCAGTGTGGATGGAATGTTATACCAATGTAATTGTAACTTGCCCAAGAAATAAATGAATACTTATTTTTCTCTGACAGGAAAATATACAGGAGTTCTCTTATTAGTGGAAATATACAACAAAGACATGCTGGAATTCATGTATGTGGATCTTAGTGCGCTGGCACAAAGAAATAACCATTAAGAGATGAAAAGCACTTTTGTAACAATCTCTTCCTTTTCATTCAACAAAATCTGATCTGCAGTAGTCTGGCATGTGACCAAGGGTATCACCTGCCCACTTCATGTCTGTATGCATATATTTAAAAAGGCAGATTCCTTTCTCACTACAGTAATGAAATCGTAAAATGTAATTATGGGTACCACTACTGAGGTTCCTAAATGTATGACTCAAGGAAAACAGCAGATATGACTCATGATAAAATCACAAGAGCTGGAAATCATCTGAGCTCACTTAATTTTGATCGGTATTGGCTATAGTTGCGCATTTCTTTACAGGATCATGCTTGTAGATTCACCTAACAACATGTTTTTGTGGTGTTATCCAGACTAATAAAAAGGAAATTAATAACACTGGGAACTGTGCAGTTCTATTTTGACAATGAAATTTTGTTTTCTGCTCCAGGGGATGAAATTATAAGTATTGATTTAAGTAATTGTATCTATCCTTCTCTAAGGGGCAATAGAAGATTGACTTCGTATTGGTTAAACATAAGCTATTAAATAAAATGCCACAGATCTTTACAGTTGGATTCATTGGAAGCTAGTGCATTGTAAAATAGCATGAATTTAATGAAAGGATCACTTTTCAAAAAATGGTCCATAAAACTGGGCTTTTGATATTCACATGATTATTTCCATTCTTGTTCACAGGAAATGAGTCAAGAGTATCAGGCTTTTAGATGAAGGGAAAATTAGTCCATTTTCTACTTGAGTTTAATCTATAGATCAATTCTTAGCTGTTTGTGTGTGTTAGTCCTGTTTCCTAACAGAATGCAATGATTCAGTGTCCAGTAAGGGTCCAGTAATTTGCAGCATGCCTAAATCAGTGAGAATTATATGAAGTTATGTCTTTTGTCAGATTTTCCAACCAGGGTGGCCTAATCCACCCAGGTTTTTTAGGCATTTTTAAAATGTTGGCTGTGTTCAACCTTGGAATAATAAGCACAACTGTAAGAGTTACATGATCCACCTGGATTTAATGCTTGAAGTGAGAAACAGCTGTGGCTTTTTCAAGAGCTGTTCCTATGACATTTGTGTTCATGCAGTTAAGTTTCAATGAAGGAAGGGTATCTCTGTATCTGTGGTAATGCTGATACACCTCTGTCCAGAGTCCACTGCAGGTAGGTGAAAAAATCCGGTTGGCTTCAGTGAGCAGTGACTATAACCTGAACAATGAAGTATATGTTAAAACACACTTCATCCTAAAAGGCTCTTCCAGAACTTCACAGAATTTGGCATGTTGTTTGAAAAAGCCTGCAAAAAGGTTGTTACTAGAACACTATTAAGTAGTTTTATTTCTTTCACCTCATTATATTTGAGTTGTTTTTTTCACTTCTGGAGTTTATAAATCACAGGGTTCGAAGAGGCAGGCCCAGAGAGAAATGTAACAAATATTAGCCTCATATGTTCCAGAAGTCTTGAATAAGAAGAGAGAAGACATAGAAAACAGTCGCTAAAACACTGGACCTTTTGTCATTGCCCTAATTATTTTCAGAACAAAAGAAGTGTTCTTCTTGTTACATAAGTGTATTTAGATGGAAGAATCTGTTAAATTGTGAACTGCTCCAATTCTCCTGCTTTTTAATTTTGAAATATCTTGGGTAGCTTACAAGTTACGACTTCATTTGTTTAAATTCTGCGATTTGAGGAAGAAAGCAAAGAGTTAGTCAGACTCAAGTATATCTCTCAAAGCCTTAACAGTCTGGTGTTTCTATGGCGTAGTCTAGAACAAAGTCAGAGTAAAATGTTTATCATTTGACTTAAGTTTATGATAACAAAATAGATATTTTTGCCATGGAAAAGTTATTTAAACAGTGATGGAATGGAGTTGGTTTGATGTTTGCTGATGTGTGCTGAAGTACATACTGTAGTGAAGAATACATTATTCTAATTAATTGGATGCACAAGTCTTTGTGATCTTATTATTCTCATCATCTTTTGATAAACATCTACACTGAGCTTTCCAGTTGCTAAAGCATTTTGCTGACTTGTGCATGATGACTTACAGTTACACAATAAAGATTGATGGCAGCTGTGCTGATTAACATACTGCCTTTATACTTTTCAGCAAAATAAGAGGCATTGTCCAGGAACATTATCAGCATCTTTAATTCTCTAATGTTAGCATTATTGTTATCTAGTACTACTGTTAGCTATAGTCAGACAGACTTGCCTGCATACTCCTTTTAAAAGGTAAATTAAATTGTGCTGCTTTGTTCCATGGGGGAGCTCAGGTTTTGATACAGAATAATCCATGGTAGGTGACTTGTTCTTTCTAAAGCAAAAATGCTGTGGAGAATTTTGGTTTTGCAAAAGGCAAAAAGAAAAGCTTGAGACTCTGAATTACGTAGACATTTTGGCATTTGTGCACAGCATATTGAATACTACTGAATAGAGCAGATTCCAGCTTTTTATTTGCTGAGTGGGAAGCCTTCCTGCAGCGATATTCAGAGAAAAGCAGTGCTACTTAGTTTCTGATTCTTTTCAGCCATACTAGGAATATCCTCTGGAGTTTGTAGTGTTGTAGAAACTATAAATCATGCAGTTTCTGTCACTGCAGTATTTTAGCAGAGTGTTTTATTTACCCATAGCTGCCACCTTTGAAATGCAGACTTACTTCATGCAGTTCTTTGTTGTTCTGAGCTGACTTTTATATGTTACAAAAAATAATTAGTACCCATACCTTAATTTTAGGTCTGAGGAGCAATATGTGATTCTTTCTCTAAAAAGAGGGTACTATAGTGAATTTAATGAGAGCAACTGCTTTTATTCTGTGGTGGCATAGGACTGGAGAGAGGACAGCAAAGCTAGATCTATACGTTAAAAGAGGTTCTTCCTGAAAGTGAGTGCAGGGTTTGTTATTTTTCTTATCCCAAGATAAATAAGAAAACAACAGTTCTTGGAAGAACTGTTGTTTCAAGTTTTAAGTCTTACTGCTATCCTTCTCACATTTTAAAGGTGACTTTTAGGTCAGAAGGGAAGGAAAATAGAGAGGTGCTGAGAAGATGGGAGGCTGATGGATAAGCTCCTATAGCAACAGTTTGAAGTTTGGTCAACAGCAAGTACATGATTCTTGTTTGGAGAAAGATATTGGGCTAAAACTGTTTTGAAATGTGCTTTCATCTAGTCTCTTTCCAACTTGCATGAAGTATTCTGCAGAGTAGATTGTAACTGTTTCAACTTGCCATTTACCAGCTGATACTCCCTGGTATCAAGCCGATGAAGAATTTTCCATAAACTTTCTTAAAACCTGAAGCTGTATAAAATCAGTATTTTTCATAGGTGTGTATTACAGACTTTGACAAGAATGAGAGAAGAGTCAGATTCGTTTGCTCTTAAGCAGCCAACAGAGAAGTAGCTGGTCCCCATTTCAGCCAAAAGCTCTGAGTTATGCCCTTGTTCTCCGATATTAGGTCAAGGTCTTGGAAGTCTTGTCTGTGTTTGAATTGATTGTTCTTAACTCTTGTGACGCTGGCTCTTGAAGGAAAGTTTGAATTATTTCTGTTTCCCATATAGACTATGGCTTTTGGCTGTAGTGTACAGGGGGGAGTTGTTTTGTTTAATCTTACATATTTTTCAGTTGTGGGCTGGAGGTTTTTGTTGTTTTTTTTTTTTGATGGGAGCTTTTTGTTTGTTTTACAAAGCAGAATTCAAGATTTTATTTATTTATTTTTTTTAAAGTAGGAGAATTGCTGACTGACAGACAAAAATATAATGTATGCTGATGCTAAAAATTGCTAGAAATATTTCCAAAAAAACCTTCCTGCTGTGTTGGTTAGAAAACTGGGTCATCTGTGTGCTTCATTACTGTGGTTTGATTTATATTGCTTAATTGCAGCTAGATTTTGGGGCTTTAGAAATGTTGATTCCATTAGGAAAAGCAGTAGTTCTTTGTTTAAAGAAGAAAAAATTCAGGCAGGAGACAAGGAAGGCTGTAAATACTGACTGCATGGAACCTGTTTTGTGTGTGTACATCTTCCTAAAATTGTCACTGAAAAATAAAATCCTGTGTGCATACTAAGAGGCCATTGTTGTGGGTTGCTGGCAGAAAGCAGTTTCAGCCCTTGAATAAAATACACCAATTACTGAAGCTGGGTTCCTCAGTACAGTGTGTTTCATTTGATATCTTTTTCCCCTCCCCAGTAAGAGTAGAGTGGCTGTATTCATTCTTCAATAGAAACAGGAAAATATTTGATGAATTTGATTAAGGGACTTGGCAGGTTTTCATTTTATAATAAAACATGATTTGAAAGTTTGGCTGTGTGAATTGCATATCTTAGTTTCTCTTCTGTGTTCTAACGACTTCTTTGGAAAATGAAGTAAATGCCTTTGCTCTAAGGACAGTGTAGAATAGGATGGCCAGAAAAACATAAAAACATTGGTTAAGTCTACACTGGGGAGAATTTTCATTTAAATTTTAGTGAGTTGAGTTCTGTATCTCATTTTGTGCTGTCAGATCTTGTGGATAATGTCTCCTGTGAGGTGATGGGTGTTAATGTCAGACCAAGCCTCAGCTCCCTGTTTTGTCATGCTGATAGTGTATGAACAGAATGCTTACCACTAAGCAGAAGCGGTGCAGTCAAGTGGGTTGACCACTGCTGCTGACCATCAGGGGCTGTCTCTGGTATGTAAAAGTGGTGATTGATGATATGGGGTCTTCTGTGACACTTTTAATGGGTATGCTGTTGTTGGGCATGTTTACATTAGGGCAGCAAATCTGTGTTGTTGTGTACAATTCTGGTGTGGATATCAGAGGTTGCAGGGACAAAGATGTGAGGAAAGAGAAATTTTTAATCATCTCACGTCTGTAAACTTCCCAGTGGTTTCTGTTAATTTTGGAGGAGACATTTGGAAACACTGGCTCCAAGAATGTTAAAACCCAGCAGGCAGCTATTAGTAAATGTACAGAGAGGAACATCTGTAAGCAACAACAGAATGGCTTTCTATGCCTTTCCTGGAGACCAAGCTTCTATGACAACTTCACTTACAAGCTATCTGTTAAGACTTTGATGTGAAAGAGAAGAGAAGCAGATGTGAGATATGATCCTTCTGAGTTATTAGTGGGTATTACAAAGCAACAGAGATACAAGTGTCTTAGCAGCTGTTTCCCATTAGCCATGACTTCTTGTATAACTTGGTGGTGATGCTTTAATCCATGGAGGGAAGAGTACAGATTACTCTTCCACTGATACAATGTAAATATTTGTGCAGAAAAATGATTATGCAGAGCATTATTCTGTGAAATTGTAGTTCTCAAATATAAAATCACAACTATTAACTCTTTTAAAAGAAATAGAAAAGTTTTAAGGTTAGGCGGTTTTGTGTCACGCATACATGAAGTATCTGCATGATCTTTTCCAGGCCGTTAATATCTTCGCATTTCATTATTTCATCCACTTGCACGCTTTCTGTTTTCACCATGCTTTCTGCCATCTTCAGTTAAGCATAGCATGTTTTCTCAATTCATATTTCTTTCTCCATTAGTTTATCATAATTTTCCTTTGTTCTTACAATGCCAGCTGAACTGGAGACATTTGCTTATTTATCCGTAGCTAAATGATCTCAACAATGAAATAATGGCCAATAGAACAGGCAGGCTGAGTGACAAGGTGAGCTTTGGCTGTTGCTCCTGAGAGAACTTATGTGATGAGTCAGCTGGCAGCAGCAGAGCTTTTTTTTGGTGGGAAAGGTACATGATTACAAAGAATTGACGCCTTTGCTTGGAGATTGAAAAGTTTTATTGCTGGTCATCCAAAAGTTAATGCAGCATCTTTTTGAGAGAAGATTGCAGTGGCATTTTGTTTGTTCCTAAGGATATGTTACAGGGACATGTTGGTGGGCAGGTAAGTTGAGTATCTGTGAGGCAAAGTGTTAAGAGCATCCACTGGCAAACCATCAACTACTTGTCTTGTCTTGCTGGCATTGTGGTTTAGTGGTCCATGTTATGATTATACTGGCTGACCAGGGTCAAATACATTCCCACAGAAGCGTATAATGACTTGTGTAGTCTATTTGTAAGTACCTGTGAACGGGATCTGCTTTTTTTCTGCTTTACTTATCTGTGAAAATGTTGTCAGCTCTTGAAAGAGGCAGTTTAAAGTTTTGATGAGCAAATTTTGTCCTATTCTCAGAACTCAGTTCTTGTATTTAAATGCAGTTTTCATTAACTCATGCAACAGCATAAGGAAACTAACATCGCATCCTTCCTACTTAAAAGAGAAATATGACTTCAGGCATCAGATTTCTGTGTATGGAAGTATCCTTGGCTTGCCAAAAGATTACCTTAAAAGATAGAGCTTTTCCTTGCTCCCAGGATAATGCCAACAACATTCATAAATGAAGAGCCTGTAGCTTACACTTTCTGGGGAAGGGGTGAGTGACAGGGTAGGAGTAGGTAGCTAGAAGTATCCCTATTTTTCTCCTTCCCAAATATTATAATTCTGTAGAAAGAAGCTGTTTAGGCAGAAATTGAAAAGTATCGGTTAAAATGGCAATGAAACAGAATAGTAAAATCAATTCAATCCGTACATAAGATCAGTTTTTATTTTTTTTTTAGAAAGCCAGGTACCAACTAAGAAGTGAATGAATGTTGAGCTACAAAGGCCACAACCTGCGACTTTCACCATCAAATGGTAGTTTAAACACTCCAGAGCAATTCCTGTGTTGTCATATACTATATACGAAGATCACTTCTTGCCAGCTGGCGCTACCTCTGCCCAGGTCCATTTATTGCTTTGAAGATTTTTTTTGGGAATTTAATCTGTCAGCCTGTGCTAAATTGTGAAAGGCCCTGAAGGGCTGACTTCTGTCTTTTGCCTGAGTGACTGAAGCAGGATTTGTTTTAGAGGACTTCTTAACACATGTCGTAACTAAGAGAATATTCCATCAATAATAATTTTTATTTTTTTTTTTTCAGTCTCTGTGGCTTAATCAGTGCTAAAAGCTTTACGAAATCTTCCTGGCAGTTTAATTTATGATTAGACCTGAGGGGTAAAGTCTAGCTCAGCAGTGTATTTCACATAAACAAGTGCTTAGAGTTGTGAGTTGGAAAGGCAACTTCTCTGGCACAGAGGCAATTTCTGACATTTTAAAAGCCTAGAGAAACTGAGATAGTACCAAGAAAAAAAAAATAAAAAAATCAAAGGCTGGAATATTTCATGCTCTGACTTGTAATTTTAATTGTTTTGGGGCTTTGGTTGTTCTTGCATGCCAAGTTAGCAGCAAAAGCTGCAGCCCTTCTTTTAGTTACGTTTCGAGTTAATTTGACAATCTTTTGTAATGCCTCTAAATCCAGAATTTCCTGAAAAGAAATTGGACTGTCTGAGTTCTTCTAGGAACAGAAGCAACTTTTTTATCTCAGTTGCATGGTGCTATAAGGCGGTCAAACCCAAGTTCATCTCAGATATTTGTCTTTCAGCTTTGAAATCTAAAAAATGGCTGAATGTGCTCCTCCCTATAAAGTATTCTGGGAAGCGGGTTGAACAGGTTAAATCCTGCCTCTGCTGGAATTGAGAGTAAACTCGTACACATCTTTTAAGTCTTATGTGCAGTATTGTTAGATTAAAGTTGAAACCTGTTTTGTCAGTAATGAGTACATTCAGGTGTCCCATGAAGAACAAGAATGCAGCTGGTTGTCTGATGGTCCTGTGGTGTCCTGAGTTAAAAGTGGACTATAAGGAATAATGTGGTGAATTTCTATGTCCTTCCCTTTCTGATGTCCAGTTTCTTTGTTGAAAGACATTATTGGGGGGATAATTTCTTAGGGTTTCAGTTTTTGAATCAATCTTCTGGGCGCCTGGTTTAGACTATAGCAGAACTTCCAAACTATCCAGAAAGTATTTTCATGTTAGCAAAATCTTATCATGACAAAATGCATATGCTAGTGAGTAATTAGTGCTGAAAATGGCAGTTGAGTTGAACAGGTCATTACGTAAATTAGGATCATGTAACAATCACATCTGAACTGTGTGTTTTGGCCAGATAGGCAGTGAAATCTCTACTTCAGACTATTAGACTGAAATAATTTTGCATGTTCCCTTTCCTTCCCTGTCTGACGTTTTCACTAGACTTCATTTATTTCTCAGCTCACATTAAAACAATGGGGTTTGGGTTGGAAATAATTGAAAACTGACTGTAGGTATTTTACCAATGATTAAAGGCTATTAGCTATGTTTCAAATAGATTTTTATACTCTGTTTCACAGCTGAGTCTATAAATAAACTTGCACAATCTGCAATTTAATCAAGCTTAATCTTTACCCCATCACCCACAGGAACTACCAGTGATGCAAACATTTGGGAATTCCAATTGCATATACAGTGTTACCTAAATCCTTTCATCTCTTTCAGAGAAATTCTTTCCTGTCTGTTATCTAAAAAGCAAATTGCTTAACTTAGTATCAGCTCTTCCTGAAGGGAAAAAGGAAAAGGTTATTTTCTTTTTTTTTTCTTTTTTTTTATTTTTATTTTTTTCAAAACACAAAGTTACTAATGCTCTTATTGTTTGCTGGAAGCTGAGTCTTGTTGCTTTCTTTGCTATGTGTGCTTACAGACACCTATAAAAGTACTTCATTTTTCTTGTTATTTATTAAGGCATTGCAGAATTATAACTTTCAGATGTAGGTATTCACACTGATGCCTTGAAACTCTGAGAGGACACATTTTGCATTTAGCATTAGTGTACCCAACTCACATGACTGAGAGTAAAGGTATTTTCAGTTACATGTATAATAATAAAAGCACTCAGCACTTGACAGTCTAGAAAGAGATTCAAGTTTTCAACAAGTATATTTATTTTGCCTTCCGAGAGCACAGAGAAGGCTCCAAAGAAGGCCTCCTCTCACTAATCCTGTATGAGGATTTAGCTAGCATCTGATATTCTGATTTCAAAATTGCTCTGTCCCCAGAAAGCATCCTGCAATAAAATTAATGTCTTGAAGATAGGAACAGGCTGAAAGAAAGTAGATGCTGGAACTAGGTGACTAAACCAACTGGAAGCTCATTATTTGAGAACTTGCTTTGACAGTCTGTACATATTTAGTTTTTTTAATGTGCATGAGTAGCTGCAGTTTCTAACTGTTGAACTCCCTTGAGGAAATTAGCTTTGAGACAGGACTTGGAGGATAGTCGTGGTAGATGAGGTCAGGAAGAGAGTTTGGGCCAAAAAGGCCCTGAATGCAGCATAAGAAGAATGTGATGCAAGAATCTTTCATTCTTGCTGCAGACCGCTCAGTGTGTGGTGTGTTTTTGTTGTTTTTCCTTTTCCCCCCGGCACACAAGTCTAATCTGTCAGCTGTTGTGATGGATGATTCTAGTCTGTAGCTGGAGAGCCATGTGGCAATCTCTTCCCTTCTCCATCACTTCATGCTGCAGATCTGCACTGCAGACCCAGCCCTGTCTGGGAGGATCATGGGGAGGGAAGAGGCCACATCTATGTCTGTATGCCTGTGACATAAGGACTGAACTACAGGGAGCCATATGGGAAGCTAAGTTGTGTATGTGTTTCTGTATGGTCCAGGCTGGTCAGTATTTTCATGTTTGCAATTAGCATCCTTGCACCAAGCCCATGGGAGGGGGGATCTACCCTCCCCAGGTCTCTCTGAAATGCTGGGGGGTCTCACCCAGGACAAGAGGAGATCTTGCTCTGCTGCCTACCCAAGGGTTTGCAGTGGGTGTCTTTGTGCTGGTGAGACCACAAGGCTTCTTGTGCGCCAGCATCAGGGTCACTGGCTCTGGTCACAGCTACCCTCCTGCTAAAAGCTGGGGCTAAATAAAGGCTTGGGCTGCTTCATTCAGAGCCAGGAGCACTGCTTCTCTGGCCGAGCACCTTGCTGGTGTTATTTTCAAATGCAAGTATTACAACTGGGCATTGAATCACTGATCCCTTTTTTAAGATGGATTTAAAGTAATAATTCAGAATTGTCAGGGATTGGGATGGGGTCAGCAGGCTGTTTAGAAAAAAAATGGTAGAAAACTCTTCAAAACTTTGGAACTGTGTAACAAGTTCAGTTGTAACATGGGTAAAGGAGGAAGAACTTTTTAATGAAAACAGAATTTTTTTTCTAGTTTTAATCTTGAAATGGGTGGGGTGCCCACTGGGTACAACTGGACCAGTGTGACTGACCTACAGAAAAATAAGAGAGTGAATAAAATTATGTTGTTTTTAAACATCATAGATATGAGATAAATAAAACTGAGTTCTTTGCAGGGAATATATTGCACGCCAGCATGTGAGTCACTGAAACATTGCTGAAGTAATTTCAGCACATGACTCCAGAGTTGTGACTGAATGAAGAAATATCAATAATTTTGTCATGCTTTCTGGAAGAAGCTTCTGCTTCTAGGGGCCATGATCAATGGGGAGGTTTAAAGAATTGTTGTCAAACATTGTTTGTCTGTAAACAGAGATAATAGCTTAGCTTTAGGTAAGGCAACCATGTCTTTACTTCTAAAATTTTGGTATGTTATGCTGTAATTTTTGTAATATCTTTCAACTTGTGATGCTGAAGGCCATTATCTGAAAGGAAGGAGGGGATCTTGCTCTCCTGCCCATTCACTCCCTGCTTTGCGGTCCTGTCACCTTCCTACTGCCAGCAAGGGTGTTTCTCATCTTCACTAGGAGCCAGTTCAGCTTGCTCACTGAGAAGATGCCTGTGTGGTTGCTTCCTGGTTTTCCTTTCCTCCCCTTCCCTCCTGGTCTAGGCTTTTGCTGGGTTAGTGGATTAGTGATCCCACATGGGACTGTGGAGGGATCCAGTGGCCGCCGGAATGGTAGAGGGAAGCAGAAGGAAAATGTATCTGTGAATGGGAAGCAAAAGGTCAGGTTTAGCCTCTTAGGGACTCCCCGCTAGGCTGGCTCAGCTGTAGCACCTAAGTTAACTAACTCTTCATAATAGTGCGTATAGGCATTTTAAAGTAGAATTTCAGAAGCAGAATGGGGAAGGCTTAAGAATGCTGTCATGCAGTTTTAAAAAGTAAAGAAATGCCAGATTTGAAGTTGCTTGTGCAAAATAAATTCTGTACTCTTCTAGGTGCTTTTCACCTCTTAGCATCAACATTCGGTTGCTTTCCCTGAGTTGTCTGGGGTACCCCTGTACAAGCCCTTTCTGTTTCTTCATCAGTGAGTCCTGTCTCCCTGATCTCACTCCATGTGCTTCCAGCTCATTTAATTCCCTCCAGCCCACCCAGTCTCCAGCCATGGTGTGGTTGTTGTTATTGTTTATGTGGATTTGTTTGGTGGGTTGTTTTTTGGGGTTTAGTTTTTTAAGCTTTAGCACTGTTTCCTTCTAAAGCAGTCTCCCAGCCTGGCCTTCTGCATAGCCCAGTCACTGGCAAGAGAAAGAAAAGCACACCCTGTCTTCAGCTCTGATTCCAGCTCTAGTTTGTCATGGAACACAGCGGATTAAAATCACATGTTGTCCTCCAGGGATGGTGGCTGCTCTGCTGTTCTGGTCAGGGCTTCACCTTTAGAAAAGGTGTGCAAAGTGAGAGTTCAGTCTGTGGAGGTTTGAGCCTCTAGACAAACTTAGGAAAGGCTTACAACTGTCAAATCAGGGTAAAGGTGCACTCCTCAATGTCACGTCATCTAATGGAGTAGGAGATTTTATCCTCTATTACAAATTTTTCCGTTTGAAGAAAAGGTCACATGAAGCTTTTAATACTGAAAAATTTAGCTTCAGTTTCTAAAACATCTGAACCATTTGGCTGAAACTTATGCAAAAAAAAAAAATCTGCCTCAGGCAGGCAGCTGGTGTGGAAAGTTTCAGCCCAAACTGCTATTTTGGCAAAGTTTTTAGCAATGAAAATGTGTTTAAGAGTGGAAAGTGTTGAACAATCTCTGTACTAAAGCAGAACTTACATTTTGGTGGATAAAGGCAACCTGTGCTGGAGTTTTAGGCTAAACTGCAAAAACTTGCATTCCTCTTTCCTGAAAGGGAAAGCCTTTACCCAACTTGAAATTCTCAAACAACTGTCAGCTGAACGTTTTTCTAACACTTATTGTAGATACTTTCTGCACCAAGTGAAATGTGAAGTTCTGTGCTAGCATAACTAAAACACCAGGAAGAAAATCTTTTGGGTTGTGATAGCATACAAAGCTTTTCTTGTGAGTTCCCACAGCAGGCTGCTAATGCTGCCAGGAAGCCAAGCAGCAGATAGTGTTATGGGATTCGGTTTTATAATTAGTTCTGGACCATTCTGAGCATGTGCATCACCTGGGCTGGAAGTTAATGCAAAACCCCTTGGGTGTCTTGCTTCTGCATCCCAGAGGAGGTGTTCTAGAAACACAGTGACTGCCCTGTACATCCTGTTTTGATTTTCTAGATTTATTGTTCTGCAGTTTATAGACTGGCCATGTGAATGGCATGAATCTCAAGTTTGACTAATTGCACTGTAAAATAAAGCTTTTTTCAGATCACCCTGAAATTCTTACTTCACTTCTGCCCAGCCACGTGAGCTTACCCCAGCCACAGCTGCTTTTGTGGCTCTTGATGAAACTTGAGACTAGGAGAAAGGTAGAGAAAGTTAGTGTGCAGCTTTCTGAATGTTAACACCACACAAGATTGTTTTCAGTTCCATTCTGTTTTCTTATGACTCCATTCCACAGTTCAGTTGTTTTTGCAAGTACCTTAGTTTGCTTGTGTCTCATATTTAAGGACAAATTAGTTGGATAAAATATCCATGTATTAGCAGTTTATGTGCTGTTTGTGAACTTTGTTTCTGGAGTCCTAGTTGTATGACTTACCTCAGTTAATAACATATTATAGAACCATTCTTTCATAGGAATTAAAGCTCTTCGAATCTTCCTTCATATCTTTAAGATCTCTGGCCATTATTGTTGCTGTTCTCTGGTCTCTCTTGTTTTGTCTGCATCTTTTGATGTGTAAAGCAAAAAGCTGGATGCATTGAAAATGCATGGAATCACTGCCTTCTGTGCCCTGATCAGAGTACCAGTACATCTGTGAATCAGAAGTTTTTAGTTCTGCTTCTGTTGTTTTGTCATGCTTTTGACTTCTCATTTGTGACCCATTTTACAGTCTGATCCTTTTCTGTAGTACTACTTGCTGTTCTTCACCCTGTATTTATAGATTTAATTTCTCTTTCTTGCTACTTGCCCTCATTCAATGTTTTCTTTTTTATTTCATGCTATTTTATGTTGTACTTTCAAGAAATAACTAAGTAATGTTCTGTGTTACCACTATGATCCAAGATATTCTCGAATGCTTCAGTTATGTTTTAAAAGTAAGAACAAAACTTCATGCATCATCTGATTGACAAGGGGAGAATGGAACAATTTTGAAGTAGGGCTTATTCTGGTGTGTTTGTCTGTCTGTCCATTCCACCTTTTTTTTCCCCTTTACCAGAAACATTCTGTATCTGTCTGTCTGCAGTTCTCTGGACATATGAACAAATGCATACATTCTTGAGATATAGTGAAAGATTATCTCCTTCTTATGTACCCCGAAAGCAGCAAAGCTGCTGCAAAACACACCAGTATTCTATTACTACATTTTTAATTTTCCTCCTTTAATCTCATTGGTTTTGATTAATTCATAGTCGCTAGTATGTACCAAAACTTGAAGTTCATTGTGCTTATGATATGCAATTGTTATAGACAGGTCCAATTACTGACTTTTATTCCAATGAGATGCCTCTTGAATTCCACTGCTGAAGATCATGTCTGCCTTACCGTGAGAGGTCACAAGGATTACCTTTGATTTAATCATTTTTAGCTCACTATATTTTTTCATTGTCTTTTCATATGTGTCTGTCTCTTTGAAATGCAGTCTTGGAAAGCCCCTAGCTGTTTGTACCTTCTGATAGCTGCTTGGTGGACTCAGTACAAACCACTGTCTGAGCTCACAACATTGCAGCGCGGCAGAAGAAATTTTTTGACATAGGTAGTCTTTTACTGTTATGGCATATATGAGCAATATGAATATAATATAAGCATTGCTTGTAATTGTGAAGAGGAAAAAACAAGCATCCCTGGTTTTTTGGAAAGGGCTGGTGTTCAGCCTTGTCATACTCAAAGCATTAAAGTCAGGATGTGACAGACATGCAGTGATAAGTTCAGCCTCAACTGAGTTTCTTCATTTTCTGTTTTCTTTAAGAAGCTGTTTCCCAGTGATTTCATGATACGTGTTTATTCTTCTGAACTTTTAAAAGGTCACTCATCATTTCAAGGGCTCTCTCAGATGATTAGTAATCAGTCTCACTTCCTGAATACCAGCCGATCTAAGTGAAAACATAGTAACTGAGTCAGTTTGTCATTTTGTTTCCAAGATTACAGTTGTAGATGCATGTTAATAGTCAAAAGAAGCTTGTATTCCTGTGATCAAATAGCAAGGCAAGCCTCATGGAAACAATGAGTTCATAAATTGTTGGCAGTGAATTTAGAATTTTTAAATGATACTGAGCATTTCTAAATATATCCTATGAAATCTTTCTGCTCAGAAAAGAAAAAAAAAAGAAAGAATCCATGCAAACATATTTACCATTTCAGAAATTTTGCTGTAGTTGAAAAGTCTGATATATCTGCAGCCTTGATATTGTGTTTTAGTTTCTTCTGAGAACTGAATTCAACCAATGTCAATAACCAAAGAGATTTATGTTCTTAATATTTTGGTGGGTACATGAAAGCATTTTACCAGCTGAAAGATCAGTATTCTTGCCTGTTTTGTGCTTTTTTTTAAGCCACAATTTTATTTTAACTAGTAAGTAAATAATATTATGCTTGACAAGCTACTACAGAATATATCTAGCAAACCTTCTCAAAATAAAACAAAATGCGCACCCCCATCGTTCCTCTGCACTGAACATTGCCTGGATTTTGTTGATGGAATCATATGGGCTTCAGTTTCTTGCTTTCATTGCCGGGATAACAGAAGTGGGTGGGATGTGTTCTCTATTTTCCGTCTGTCTGGATTTTACAGTGCACATCTGACAGCATGCATAACAGCTTATCCATACTGGAATAGCACTTGCCTCCCTGAGATACTGTGGTAGAGCATGAGTTTGAATTAGTTTAGATGTAGGTGTAGTCAGACTTAAAAATCTGCTCATTGCTAATGCTTAATTTTATGAAGTTAAATAATCTAAAAAAATAAAAATAAAAAAAGACACACTTTTTATATGCTACCTTACTTAATCAGCTGAGTTTATAGTGTATTTTTTAAAATCAGCATAGGTGCTTTTAAGAAAGGTGCAATAATGGAAGTGTTGCAGTATACAATCTTTTTCACTAGGCAAATATGGCTTATGTCTACCAAAGCAGGGAGGGAAAAAAGGCAAATAGAGGTTTCCGCTGTTAATTGTTTCCATGCCTCATTTGTCTTACAAAGGCATTGCTTGTTCTTGAGTGATTAACTATCGTATAGGTACAGTATCAACAAACCTAAATGAATGCATATTTCCTCTGCTGTCTCAGAAAGTAGAGAAGAAAATAGACAAGTCATCCTTGTTTTTCTCAGTATGGTGCTGCTAAACAGTTATTTTTGAATGATTTCAAAATCCAGCTTTGGATAATTCTTGCCTTCTAAGCAATATTCATATTCTCTCGTCATGATCATAAAGGCATGATTCTGCTGTGTGGTGTAAAACTTCTATGAATCCTAGCAGCTGTGTTGAACTCTTGAATGCTTTGCTCCCTCAGTTACAAGAGTTTCAATGGAAGCCTACACATAGGAAACAGTGTTGTTTGGGGTTTGATAGAGGGATGTATCCAGGTTTTGCTTAACTCTCATTGTCTTCAGCAGCATTTTTCTATGTATGTCTTCCTACTATTTTCAGGAGACAAAAATGGCTTAAATTGTGTAGAGAGATAACTGCCTGCTTGTGTCAAGATCCTTCTTGATCTTTTTCTCCTAAAGAAATAATAGTTTAAGCTTTGAATTTTAGCCTGTCATTCTTAAGAAGCGCACTGCTGAAGAGTTAGGCTTATTTCTATAATCTCATGTTCTTCATGGGTTTAAGAGAATTGCTTACAAGAGTTCATAGGTATCCTGTTTCTTGATCTTAGTTGAGGCTGGGTTGATCCCTTCCCCGCCCAGCACTACATTCTTTACTTTTGCACATATTTCAATTATCTGCCGTTGTTCTGCAGCTTCTTACAAAATTCAGTATCACTTTTCCTTGCTCATCAACAAATATTTATATTATAAGACCTGGTTATGTCATTTTTTGTACTGTTAAGTGGTATAAAGCATCTGCAGCTCAGAGGGACCTGTGTGAAACCTGCCCCAGGACAGGCAGAGCTTATTTTTCTCCAGTACTGTCAGGAAGCAGTGGTGTTGCTGAGCTGCCCTGCTGGGTTTCTGTGAAAAATGGTGCAGGCTTTCCAAGTTGACTGTCTGCAGCCAGACTCTTGGAATATGAATGAGTGCATCAATCTCCACATAGGTGCAACTAAATGTCCATAATTTCTATTATTCCTCTTCATATTTTCACACACACTCATTGTCTTTGCGTTTTTTAGTAGTGCATTGACCTCCTTTTAATACATGCAGCTTTCCTGCGCAGGTTATTGTAACAGCCTGTGTTTTGCATTCCCATAGCATGCTTTGTTCCACCATGCTCTTCCTCTCACCAGCTGATTCCTATTTCTTTGTTTTCTTTTTAACCATATTCGCATAAAGATATGGATGTTTTACTGTTATTTTCCTTCCTCACCAACTTGCAACTGCTCCAGATTTATTTTTAGAATTTCACCTTATCTCTTCCTTGCATTTGCTTGTGGTTTAAGAACTTTCTGCTTATTGTTTCTTTTTATAGCTTCCTGTGAAGAAAAAATCTTTAAACATAAATATGAATTTGAAAACAAGGGAGAGGGTTGTTTTACTAAGTATAACTGTGACCAGCAAGTTAGTTTCACATTTCAGATACACACACCTAATCTGAAGTAACCTGTCATGTTTGTTTGGGTTTTTTTTCTACAAACTAACTAACTTGCCAAGAACCATTTTATACATTCTTATAGTAACAGCTCATAAAGAACCCAAAATCTAGTATGCAAAAGTTTTTCCACATTTGGAGAAAAGAGCTATATTATCCTTGTTTTTCTTGCAGCATATTTCATTGCAGTTTGAACTGCTTTTAAGCTCCCATGTGTACAAGACAGTGCCTGTGGAACAGCAAAGAGAATAGGGTCTGCGCATATGCTACAAGCAGTATTTGGCTCCAGCCTATGGCAAACAACTGCAATGTTACTGCGCAGCCACATTGCTGCGTAGTTCCTGCAGTTCCTTATTTCAGCCTGCAGTTGGGAAACAAGATATTGTGTGTGTCACAGGTAGACTGACTCTTCTCATACTCCTCAAAATGCTTTAGAGTTTTTCTGGTAGTCATATGTTAACCCCCTGAAATGACTACTGATGTTCCTCCTTTTTAACTATGTATTTTGAAAAAGCATTCAAGAGTTCAATACAATGCTAGACTGGATTCACAGAACTCTTACACCACGCAGCAGACTCGTACCCTTATGATCGTGATGAGCAATTTTGAAAATTGCTTAGCATGGAGGAATTATCTGAAGCTTGGTTTTGAAACCATTCAAGTATAATTGCTCAGCAGTACCATGCTGAGAAAACAAGGATGACTTGTCCATCTAGTATCTTCTGCCTTTTATATTTCCTTCTTTGAATAGGATAGCAGATTTTGATTGTAGTGAAAAAGGAGCAAAACTGCTTCCCTCCTTTCTTGGAAAAAAAATGTGCAGTAAACAAATGGGAATGTTCTTGTAGTCAGTGACACACTCCTTGAACATGAAAGAGCATAACTGCCGTTCATCTCCTGCAGCAATTTGTGTAGGTGTCTTCCAGTCCAGAGAAGGTAAGCCTGTGTATTTTGATGAAAGATGTGTTTTCTAGTGCCCTATTCAGAACTACTCCGACAGCATCTTAAAATATTGCTGCAAAAAGTCTCAATAGCAAAGCAGGGATCACCAGCAGTGGAGATGCCACTAGCGATGAAGCCAGTGACAATGCTTCCACTATTAAGGTGTTACATGGTAAGTTTTTCCAAATATGAAAGTGAGCAACTGAGGTGGATTTTGGCCCAACAAGGGCAGAACCCAGTAAGGGCACAGGGCACGAATTACATTTTGGAGGGGACAGCCTCCTGCCAAGAGGTTGCTGCAGCACTGCCAGCAGCTCTGACATAGCTGCGCACGTGTACCAACAGGCCTCTGGGCACATCCCCAGAAGCGTCTGCTGTAAGAGTCTCTCATTTCTGTCCTGGAGGACAGAATGGATCAAAGTCCTCTTTCTGAGAGAGCTACAGAGAAATCTAGAATTTGCAACAGAAATTTTATTATCTCAAGTCACTTGGTATTTTCACAGCTTTAATTCAGATAAGGTCATTATCCAAATGATGAGTCAGTCCAGTTAAATCTTTTGGCATGTTCTGTCTGTGCTGCAAGTGGACTGGACTCCACCAAAAACCTCTGAGGGCTTTTTGAGTGTCTGTTACTCCTGTGCCATCTTGACAGCTCAGAGAATACAGTGACAAAAGATATTCCAGGAGCAAGGACTCAAATGGCCTGTTCAACCTGTTTGTGTTTTATTTTCTGCAATGGAAAGCTCTGGTTTATCTAGTGCAAAAACTGTAGTGTACACCAACCAGTGTAATTTTGGAATTTGTCCTGCACAAAACATTAAACTGATCTGTCAGCTGTTACTGTAGACGATGAATTAAACTTTAAAAGAAAAACAATACCACAAAAGAAATACCCTCTTACTTTTTTGAAGACGTATTCACTGAACACAGAGTAATGAATTTTATGTCCAATTTCATGTAAAATTGTATTCCCTATCAGATAGATAAGAAATGGGAGCCTGCTGTGCCCATTTGCAATAGGTGCTAAATTGATGATCTCATGCATGTGTTTCAGACACTACTCATCCAGCAGTGCCTGGAGAGGGTCAGGGTACTGGATGTGTATTGAAGCTGATTTGATTCCACTTCGATTTGTTCAGTGGATTGTTGAATTTGTAACAGACTTTTTTTTTTTTTAACTTAATGCTTTGAGATGATGATAATTTTTGAAGTTCAGCTTTTTATATAGGTATCTTTACTAGTTAACTCTAAATAAAAAAAAAAATTCTAGGCTGCCTTAATCTTTTCTCTGGTGTAATAAAAAAAATAGATAAATCTCCTGATTCAACTTTTATTTGGGAAGAATGAAAGTTATTTTGTAAGGAGAGAATGCTTCCAAGCATTTTGTATTTTATACAAAAATTTTATACAAGATAAAATCTTAACTGCGTCAAATAGCAAGATTTTAATACATTATCAGAGATCTGAAGCTTAGAAATGGAGTTAGAAAAAAAAGTAGGAGTCATTGGAAAGCATTAAGAAGTGCTTCATTAAAAACAAAACTCTGTGGGCAAAGGAAACTAGCTGAAAAGATTCTAGCTTTGGCGTTTTGCTCTCTACCTGCATGTGTTTGTCTTCTCCACATTTAGGTAGTCTGGTTTGATTTTTCTCTTTATTTCCTCTCCCTTGATGCTTCGGATCAGTCTTGTAACCCCTCAACAGTGAGAAAACATTTTGAAAAAGGGAAGAAAAACCCCAAATAAGCAAACAAAACAGAACAAAACAAACTGAACAAAAAAACCCCCACCAAAACAAAACAAAAAACCCTCCACAATGCCCCCAAAACCAACTGACCAAAAAACTCACCACCATAACCCCCCCACCAAAAAAAAACCCAACCAAACCCACCCACAAAGAAAACCCCAAACAAACAAACAGAAAATACTGGTTTGCTCAGTATATTCCATTTTAGGCTCAAATAGTTTTGAGTTTTTGATTACTTTGCTGACTTACTAATTCGGAAGTCTTAACATTATAACATAGCCAGAGACTGCCAGAAGAACAAGTTCTACTCGCTTGAGGTAGAGATAAGTGTCCAGCTACATAAACTAGGAAGTTTGTTCCTGTTCTGTCTTTTCCAACCTCGTTGATTCTATGATTATATGTTTGAGGAAGGTACTGTCAACAGGAATGGATTAAGATCAAGGGGAAAATGGATGACCCAGGGAACTACAGACCAGTCAGTCTCACCTCTGTGCCTGGCAAAATCTTGGAGCAGAT